>BOPP01000206.1:2186353-2204091 GCA_017312745.1 Gryllus bimaculatus
TATATATATATTGTAATGGGACGGTCGCACCTAGCAGATGACGACATGAACAAGGACAATGGTCGGAGCGGACGGGAATCAGGTGGAGAAAGGCAGCGCCATGACTAGCGACGAAACAATGCTGAACACGAGAATAGAAGGCCGGACAGAAGCCCGGAAAACTAAGGACGTCTGAAGCAGGTAGGCATAGGTTCTTCGGACGGATTACAGGAGCAGTAGAGATGCCATTAACTAGGACCGTCGTGATCAACGAAACTATCGAGTAAGGAGATCGAGAGGTAAATCAGGTAAGGGCAAGAAAATGTCCGGTTATTGCGGCAGAACGTGAAGGCAAGCCAGTCGACATTTTAATTGATTCAGAAAGCGAAGTTTCAGCCATCTCGGAAAGGGTTTATTTGAAATTAAAAAGTGGACTCAAGAATTTGCCTGAGTTTCCCGTTATAAAAACGTACGTGATTGGTGCTGATAGGAAGAAAAGCCACCCCATTCCGAAGCAAGTATTAATTACTATTAGCCACGGATCTGTTCAGTTTGATGCTACATGTCTTGTCAAAAATTTAGCATACGAGCTAATTTTAGGTGTTGATTTTTTGCGTGAGCTTAAGGTTGTCATAGATTTTAGAGAGAATGTACTCATGTTCGACCCGTCGTATTAAATGCCGTTCACCGGCGAAACTAATAATTTGATCGCTGACGAATTCAGGATCAACAATTTGACTAGGGGCGAGGTACGAGAAAGTATCACCCGATTTATTGATTTCAACCATTATCTGTCCGCGGGCGAGAGAGACCAAATGCGAGATGTGGTGATCGATAACTTTGAAATTTTTCAGCGGCCAACAGAACCAATTAAAGATTTTCTCTTTCGCATTCAATTAACCGACCACTCACCATTTAAATGTAGAAACTATCCTGTTCCGTTTACTTTAAGGAAAGAGGTAAATAAGACAATTTCACACATGATCACAGAAGGAGTTATTAAGAGGGTTTCTACACCATTTGTTAATCCCCCGGTAATAGTAAGAAAGAAGGGTGGAGGTATTCGTATTTATCTTGATGCTAGAAGGCTCAATCAGGATACTGTTCCAGACCGCTTTAGGGAAATTTCATGGAGTTAAATATTTTTCGGCTATTGATTTCGTTTCCTCTTACTGGCAAATCGCAATTCATCCCGATGACCAGAAATACACAGTATTCTTGTACGACGGCATGGATCATGCTGTCTGACGTAGGTAAAATTTGTAATTTTTGTGCACGGAAACTCTTTTACGACTACCGTTCGCTTGTTTATTTGTCCACAGTTGTCTTAGTTATTTAATTAAATTGTCATTTTAAATTAGAATTGTATCGGTAATGCGTTAATTGTGTTGTTTGTATTTTCTCTTAGTGAGAATTAATTAAATATCGTTTCATGTACTAGGGATCTCATTCATCCCGTTGCTTATTATGAGTGATTGAGTATTTTATTAGGCTAGTGTTATAGTGAATTTTGTGGAACAATCGTTATGAATAATTTGTGCAGTGTTACCTTACGTGCCCCCGTCGCCATTAAGTGTTTTGGAGCCATGAAACCGTTGTTACTCACCGATTTCATAACTAGACAGTGGAGGGGGTAAATGTAATGGGACGGTCGCACATAGATGACGACACGAACAAAATATTTTATTTAATTAAGAATCGCGCCGCCGTTAAGAGCAGCCGGAAATGTTTCCCGCTATACCTGGGAGAGTCTCTAATCGCGCCGAGGGAAAGGAGGAATGCGCCTCCTTTGTTCAGCGCAACCCACGCCGGACGCGCCCTTGTCACGTATGGGGAAATACGCCACCCGCACCCCCAAACCGAGAAACGGAATTACCCGCGCCTAGTTCTTAGAATTTGCGTGACGGAGGTAACATCGGGAGAAGTTGCCGGGGGACGTAGCTTCGCCCCTGTCACCGTGATTGGCGGAGGAATCCACTGGTGGCGCGACAACCAATTGAAATATACGATGCGGGGGAGGAATCACGTGGCACGCGAGCCATCCAAAAGAGGGCCATGACAGCAGCCGCCGCGGCGCCGTCACGCGCGACCAGGCACCGAAACAGGAGACGCCACTCCTAGTGGGCTATGAAGCAGCGCCCCGGCGGACAGAGGGCAGTTGAGCGCCTACCGCAGTATCGAATGCATCAGTGAATTGTGAACAGTGTTGACGGAACAGCAAGTGTACGGACTCTCTCTCGGACAGGTACTTCGGTGCTACGGTGACTTTGGCAACGGCGACTTTGGCACACACTGATACATCTTCAGGAAAATTGTTGGATCTGGCTTGTATATGGTTACTCAGTACTGGTGTGAGATCAGAATAAATCTATTTTTTAAGAAATTACGTTTTTGGACATAATATTGACATTACACAACTTTGTACAACATTTGAATGAAAATGCTGAAAAGAATGATTAAGAAAACCAATGTGCTGTTGTAGCATCGTTGATTTCTATATTAATTTATATTTTCATTCACTTTGACGTATACTCACCGGTAGGTATTCTACTGTATTATCTATCTCATCCATAAGCTCTATTATGACCAATCTTGGCGTGAGGTCTTCCAAACTCTTGTTCAGTAACTCTGTTTTCTTTCCCAAAACGAATTCTAATTCTTGCCTATATTTCACGATGTGCTAAAGAAAAACAAAGAAAAATGATACTACGAACAATTGCACAACTAACATAATTATATTCAAAAAGAAATAAGTCATAATGGATAATATTAACACATGCTCGTTTGACTCAATTTATTCGTAATTCACAACAGCTCATGGATGCTTATTTAATCGCAATTTTAGCACATGGCCAATAGAAGCACATTGAAAACTGCAAATAATTACTATACTTACTTACAAATTAGTAAATTATATTAATGGACTGTTGAAACAATAATAGAATAGTTTTCATCGATTGGTATAACTAGAAGACATCTTGCAAGTCCTTGCTCTCGCTTTTTGATTTTGGGGCTTGTAGCGAAAGCTAACGATTCTACATCAGAAATTTGTTAATTTGTATTGCAATGAAATAGTGACTGTGAGAGAGCGTAATAAAAGAAAAGGAAAACAGGACGTAAAATAGAAAAAAAGAAAAAAGAAAATCTTGTTTGGCAGCATCTTACGTGGCAGAAATGTTTTGGATGTGCCTCACAAAATTACTTTTCATTAGTTCACTGAATTTTACACGTAATATTTTGCTGCAAGAATGATTTTTTTATTCACCTGGTAGAGATATATTGATAATGTTTCTCTAGAGCTCGAAGTAGTGGGCAAAATGATACAAAATGTTATTTCCAAGATTTATGAAACGATTGAACGTATTTCAGCTAGAGGAAAACAACGTCAAAAATTACAATATTTTGTTCACATTTGTTAATTTAAGTTAATTTTGAAAAAGTATTATCATTTTGTGTGAATATTAATATAAAGAACAAATTACCGTTAGAATTTATCTCAAATGGCGTAACGACCTATGTTAACCTGAAAGTAGTACATGTTATTAATTTAGTGTCTGGTTTATAATTAATAAACATTAAGTCAAAAGATAACATGTGTTGGATGTGTTATATTTTCTTACCTATGTCACATATTTCAACTTGATGAACCCAAAATTATCAAAGTTTCGACAACGTAATTTCTCTTCGTCACAATGCAGCTTCGTCACGTGCACGCACATGGAAACCCAGTCAACAAATAAATTTACGGTACAACCCGCGGCATTTAAATTTTTCGAACATGTGGCAACGTTTAACCCCTAACGATGTTTCCCCGTGTTCTCTCAAACATAAGTATGGTGCGTCCTATTTCTATTAAGACTTTTGAACTTTCAAGCTTGCTGAAAAGGGTTTTCACGACATAGCTGTCAATTAACAGGATAACTAATAATGTATTATATTACATGACTGTTACAAATAATATGAGAAAATATGCGCTATTTTAGCGCTACTACTTATTTTGCAGTCTTCAATCAAATTTTGTATTGCATTAAAACAGTTTTTATTTAAAAATGTATCGCATAACTACTGTGGTCATATAACGACCACTCTAAGCAACATTGGGAGTAACAGTAATGGTATACGAGCACAGACCAACATCCATGCCTCGGGCAAGATTCTAAACCGCCACACTACAGGCACGAGGCGGTTCCGTTTTTTTCCGTCTTTTCAGCCTTTGCGACCTCGGCTATCAGGGCCGGCGGAAAGCTTCATAGGTTTTGTATACTCACAGAATTCTGCAGCTGGAAAATATTGTAAATATTTTCTAACCATCGCACATTTCTTGAATTCAATTTCATATGATCATCACTTATGTTTGTTACATCCATCAGTAGTACAAGATTCCTGAATGATTCTGTGGCTCTCTCTCGTAGTTCTTTAATGAGTTCAGTTCGTGCCCATTTCAAGAATTCAGTCATTTCCATTAGTTGTTCTGTGCACTTTGGGATGGTGTGCGTTTTGTTCTCTACATCTTGAAAAACTTTATCAATCCTACAATTAAAGGGAGCCTAATAATATAATTTATATTTTTGTAATTATGTATAAATCATCAAAATCAATGTACAAATGTTGGTATTTAGTATGATTTATCACAAGGAAAATGACCTACTCTGTTTGAGGAAATGTTTAGACCGTTTATTTTAATTTATTTTATTTGCATTGTTATGTGATTGTTCTCTCCCCTCTCTTTCTCATTCGCCGCTTATCTTCAATACTAACCGTTGTGCTTCCTCTCTGTGTATACTTATTAAATGAGAACCCAAATAAGAATGACAATCTTCCACGCAATTCATAAATTCTTGGGTTAGAATTGTTTGGTCCAATCTGCAATATATAAATACAAAGAGAAGTAATCTCAAATCTACTGATAATGATGCACTGGTGCAAGAATATCTAATGGTGTGGAAAAATAACCAAAAAAGAGGAAATTGAAAACTCCAAAAATCGCTAATTGTTTTTCTAAATGTGTTGGTCCAACCGAATGTTGGCTTTAAAAAGCCGCAATGCCACCACACGAACCGCTAATAATCCCCATTGTAAGGGCGTATACAAATATGACTATACATGGAACATTATACGAGTATTGGAGAAATATTTAAATATATCACATAATCTAGCTCACAACTCGTACATTTTAAATTACAGAAAATAACTGGGAAATGGCCAGGTTCATAAGCTTTAATTCATAATTTGATACAGTGATCTCAATGAAATTAGTTTCGGCGACATTAAAAAAAAATTAACTTGGTCCAGCTTTTTCGTCGGTACTGTGGAGACATTCTGAGGATTTTTCTTCTTTGTGTGTTATTTACTCCAAATTTACAGAAAATATATTTTTCGTGTTTTCACACGAAGTACAAACATCATACTATTATACTTTAATTTCGCTCCATTTTTTCGATTTGTTAACACATATGGTGCAATTGTTATCTTATTGGATTTCTTAAAATTTAAATTTAAGATGCCTAAGTTTATAAAATACAAATAAATGATAATAAATATGAGCTCTTACTTGCGTACAAACAAGAGAAAAGCGACGCTTCCCAATTTTAACGAATTTTGCGTTGATTCTTTCTATTCTCTTTTTGCTTCAAATCCACATGGTAACAAAAATTTCCAAAACAAAAACTGACACTATTCTCAGTGACAATCAATAAATTCGCCAAAATAATACGAAGGCGTTCTTATTTATCTCTGGTTGCTTTCCTTCGTGGGTTTCCATCAGCGGGTACCCTGAAGATTTTCCACCCTTTAAAATCCCACTATCACCGCGAGGTTTGAACTCCCAGACGCGTTTCAACCAGCGAACTCGGGAATATAAGGTAGTATTCACACCCCCACACCACTTGGTGAAAATAGGCAAATCTTGAATTTAAAACCACTGATTTTTCTCCACTCTAATGAGGGAAATATTTGAGAATGTAGTAGCAAAACTGCTACTAAATAAAACCACACAAAATTGTTTCTCAAAAACTTAGCACGGTCACTGCTCAATAACCACAAATAAAATATATAATTTATTTATGAATTTACGTCAAAAACAGTTAAAATATGTGTGTGATGTGCTATGAGGAGAAGTTAATTTGAAGTTACATTTATGTCCAGGAGCAAAACAAGAGGCCATCTCAGCATTTGGTCGAGGATCAGAGAAACTCGACGAAAACCTGATCGAGATGGGGGCCATAACCCAGAAGCTGAAGTACAATACTTGTTACAGGTTCTTTAGAATTATACAATCCAAATGGCAAATAATACATTAAATGGCATTGTAATAATTAATATTACTTTACTTTTGGATACTCGGTATAGTCTCTAATTGTATAGAAATAGTTGTGCAGCAAAAAAATTTTACTTGGGACTTAAACTTATGTATCGGGTTTAATCATTTAATGTCATTTGGAAAGGTGTAAAATAATGTACATGTAATGTGTGTGAATTTTTTGTAATGAGCTGTTGACAATGTCACAGGATTAATATAATTACTACGTCGAGTGTTGTAGTTATGGACATCAACGTCTGCTGAAAATATATTCCCGCCATAAGTAAGTCATTTTTTTTCAAAAACCACTGTTTCATATTTTAAGAGATAAGGTAATGGTAATGTGGTAATAAATAGAGGCATACAAGAATCACGTGGGTGGGATTTGCTTATTATTCGTACAATTCTTTATTGTAATCTAAAAGTCAGGTAGATATAAGATGTATTTCCCCAGAATATTATGTGTAACGTATTAGCCAGCGTGCCTCATGGCATCTATTTGGGGACGCTTGGGAGCGGATTAGCCTAGCCACAGGAAGAAGGGTTTTTCCGTAAAGGGAAGAACGCGGAATCGGGAGACACAAGGCTTTGGGAGTATCCGGCTTATAAGAGCTTTTCACTGTTATAACAAGCGAGGGGGTGGCGTGACGTAGTAGGTCACGTGGGCCTCGCCTATATAACTGAGTGTACAGAGCCAGTAGGTAGGTTCTGGAGACGGTGGGAGAACCTCGTGCGTGTGCACAAAACTTGGCGCCAAGACGGTGCATATGCGAGCCAGGCTCGCGAGGCTGGAGTCATTAGTTGACGAAGCCTGCGGACTTTATGTCCTTGGGTGACTGCGGTCACGGGGGAGCGATGCTGTGTGCGTGCTCCGAGATGAAGAGTGGTTGAGTGCCACGATTCACGCCGATTCTCAATCGGATAAGATCGCTCCTGCGATCGAGGCAAACCAGCCGTTGGTGCGTCAGAACGGACTTTGTGTCCCAGCGTGACATCCGGTCACGGAAGCTAGGCTTTGTGCGCGCTTCAAAAGTAGGAGTGGCGAATGCCACAATCAAAACCATCTTCAATCGGGTTTTGGATCGCTCCCGCGATCAGGGATAGTAGGTCTATCAGAGTTAGGGTGTAAGTAGATTATTAAGTGTATATATTTGTTTTGTTTTCTTGTTAATAAATATATTTGTTATACGAAAGCTCTGTGTCTGTGGTCGCTGTGAGTATCCATGACGTCACATATGTCATATCTAATGTGGGAATGAACATTCGCGAAATATACACAACGAGCAGTATGAAGGATTACTGAATTTGAAAGAATTCTGAAAGCGTAGCATAAAGAACTTAATTTAGTGTTCATTTCATTTAAATGGACGTTCCATTGGAGGTTTAACTGAATTGAAGGACCTAAAACTTTTGTTACCTTAACATCAGTCAATGGCACAACGTTTATTTTCAAAGGAATACAGAGCTATTCATTTGAAATGAAAATTGTATTGAAACCGTTTGCTTTTCATTTAGTATTAATTTGTTATTACGAAACCAACTTGAACACATTGTATTATTTACGGTTTATTTATTGCGAAGAATATTCGGACCATCAGCAAAGAGAACCGTTCTTCCGTTTCTAATTGTCGAGGGCATATCGTTTACGTATAATAGGAAGAGAATAGGGCCTAAAATCGATTCCTGCGGAAGTCCACATGCAATTAGCAAAGAATAGGAAAGGTGTGTACATAATGTTTTATTATTCCAGTAAGGTATTTCTACTCTTTGAGATCGGTGTTTTAGATATAAACATAACCAATCTAGAGCAGTACCACGGATTCCATACGAAGGTAATTTTGAAAGTAAAATGTTATGATCAATGATGCTTTCGAAAGATCTAAAATATTCCAGTGGTGTTTCGGTTTGACCAATGGCTAAGGCGACATCTTTAAGAAAAGAAAATATGGCTGTTTCCGTAAATTTGATTTTCGAAACCCATGTTGGCAATCTGAAAACCCGTTGTGTTTACTAAGAAATTTTTCCATTTGTACGAAAAAAGTCTCTCTATTATTTTCGAAAAAAAACACTACAAAAGAGAAATTGGCCGAAAATCTTGAATTTCATTTTTATTGCCTATTTTGAAATGCGGTTTAATCTTAGCTATTTTAAACATATCTGGAAAAATTCCTGTGCATTAGGACACATTAAATATGTGAGTTAACGGGTGTATAATGGCGGGCGCACAAGTCTTTAACAAACAATCCGGAAATTCATCTAAACCCGCCGAATATTTGTACTTGAGTCTACCGATTACTTTAAGAACTTCATAGGATGATTTTTCGGAAACTAACATCGTGTCTAAAATTTTTGGGAAAATGTCTGATGTTGAATTTTGTGGCTGAAGACTCTTAGTGAGATCGGAAGCATTTCTCGAAAAGTATTGGTTAGAGAGACTAACCACTGTTTCCGGATCGTTTACATTTCTATCGTTATATTTTAAAACAACATTCTTTACAAGGTTTCTATTTGATTTGAACGAATTGCATTTCATATTGCCTTTGTTTTATTATTTGAGTTCAAAATATCCTGGTCATGTTTCATGATTTTAGCCTGCCTCATGTCTTTTCTTAACAATGATTTGTATTTCTTAAAGTAGAGGAGGAAATCTTGAGATTATTATGGTGCTTAGAAATGAAAGAAAGAGTTCGTTTGTTTTTACATGATGTCCTAATCCCTTGTGTTATCCAAGAATTGCTTTTCCGTGAAATATTAATTTCCTTTTTTTGAACAGGAAAGCAAGTGGTAAAATGAAATGAAAACGTTGAGAAGAAATAATTGTATTTATCGCTTGTGTCAACAGTATTGTAAATCGCGTCCCACGTCTCTTGCAGCAAGTAATTGATGAATAATTTTATTTTACTTTTAGTAAACAATCTAAATATATACGTGTATTATTTATAGTGCCAGTGTTCGCATTTCTTGTAATGGTAAGAATTTGTGCATTGTGATCATTGAATTCTAATTTTTTTGTTTCAATTTCATATCAAGTATCATCGTTATTTATTATTTGATTGACAGCCTTCTTTGAATTTAGTGTAATCCGTGCAGGTATATTTAATGTTTTATCTAAACTGAAGGAATGAAGTAAGTTGAGAAACTGCTGTTTCTCGCAAGATTAGACCAGCAAATCAATTTTAAAATCTCCGTTTACTACAACGGATTAAAAAGAGCGATTGCTTTGTTTAGTGTTATCTCAAGTTTTTTAAGAACATAATATAATCTACTGCTCTCTTTTTGGATACCTGTAGAAGCAAAGTAATATAAATTTTAGCGCAGGACGATGTACTACATATATTTCAAAAACCTTTTAATCGGAATACACATTTAATTCCTCCAAGGAGATAGAATCGATATTATTTCTAACATACATTCAAAAAACCCCATATACTGGACGTTAATGCGATTCATTTTCTCTATAATAATAGCCTTCGAGGGCACAATGTTCTGTAAAAGCAATGTTCTGTAATGCAATAGTGTACTTTCGTATACACAACAAGATTAACAAATAAAACAGTTAAATAGAAACAATCTTCACGAATAGCAATGTATCGTAGATTAGTATACCTACAATGGTTCTTAACAACGCATATTGCTGTGAAACAATTGTAAAAGCATAAAATTGCTGTGAAATAACGCAACCCGTGAATAGCAATTATTTAATGGTTGGTGGCCTGCTCCTTGAAGCCTTGCTATCGCATGACGCTAGCTGTGTCGAAAGCAGTGTCGCACAAAGTATGATAATTTAGTCGGTTTGCTCAATTTGAGAATATGTGGAATAATACGATTAAATATTTCGGTTTTTCGATCAAAATCGAAACTGTTAAATTTTGGGGGAGATTTTTTGCGCGTTGCAGGGTTTTAACAAAACCACAAACACTTCTGACATGTCGGATGCTGCGTAAGGTTTCTTTCAATTTATGCGCGCATTGGAAATTAGTAATATATATAATTAATGTCAGCTGTGTGAAGCCTTAATTCTTAATATAATACTATTATTTTGTATTGCATACTAACTTTTCTGTATTTTTAAATATATTATGCTTTATAAATTTAAAGAACCTCAGGAACGAGTTATCTACATTCTGGAAATATTTTTGACAGTGGCGGGATTCAAGGGGAGGGGCAACTACCCCCCCCGCCAATTAAACAAAATATATGTATTTAGACATTTCATTTGGCGGATCTTCAAATTTATATATATACATATATACATACATACATACACACTCGTTTCTGTATTTTGATAAGAACTTTAAAAATTATTAAGTCAATAATAATTTTATTAAGCTGAACTAATAACTCATATTAATAAATTGGTGAACATAAGTTCAGGTAGTAAAACGGCGCGGAATAATTTTAGCCTTGCTGTGAATATTATTTTATTAATAAATCCTCTTTCAATTATATTTTGCTTTTAAACTTTAGTTACTTAGAAATTAAAGTTTCGTGCCTAAAATTATGAGTCATCACTAGGACCCAGATGTTTATGACGTGCCATTTTTTCTTCTCTTCTGTGTTATCTCCAGGGAAAAATAAATTAAACATAATTTGATTTGCCTGGCGGCTTAGTTCATTGATCAGCGTGCTCACTTTCCACGACGCAACTCCGGGTTCGATTCTCGGTCAGGCAAGATTATACTAGTGTGCCTTTTCCTTGCTTTTGGTGGCCCCTTTGGTTCGGTGGCCTCAGGTAATTGCATCTGCCGGGCCGCCGGTAGTTACGCCAGAGGTTCTACTTCTAATCACCGATGCAGCCCTTTACATTGTTAAAGCTGGCAAGGTTTGCAGCTACTCTCCCCTAAAATGATACATGTAACGTGCATTGCACATGCACTGGTTGCGGAAAAATTCCGTGAAAATTATCCTGATGTAGATAAGTTAATTTCTGTAGTGAAGAAAATATTCATCAAAGATCCATCACGAGTGCCAAAATTCCAGAAAATGGTTCCATCGATGCCATTGCCCCCGAACCCATTATTACAAGTTGGGGCACGTGACTTAATACCGCAAACTATAACTGTACCAATTAAAAAGCTATCGAAGAGGTTAAAGCATTCAATGAAGGCGAAGCTTCCTCCATCGAAATCGCCATACTATTGACTATAAATATGAATAAATCTATATATTCTTTCTATCTTGCAACAAACAGATGATTGCATTTTAATTAAAATAATTTATTGATGTAGATTTTAAAATATGTATCCTAAAGTTATGTATAAATATTTGTTACCATAATAAATGATAAACACTTTCAATTTTTCGGTTTATGATTCACTAAGAAAACTTTCATTGTATTAACAGTTCGAACAGTTCAAACAACAATGAAGATTATCACTTCTGTGTTCAACTTATCTAATTAGTAATGATATTCAATAGTAACCAATCAAATAATAAACAAAATTGAAAACAATTATCTAATTGCAGCACAATTAACTTAAAGCATTAATATAAACGAATGTATTCATGTTTATAATAGCGCCCAATTTTTCCCCCTCCCCCTAATAAAAGATCCGAAATCCCGCCTCTGGTTTGGCAATAGAGATAAACAGGGGTTAAAGGGGAAAGCAGGCATTGTGAACAGAGCCGCCCAGAAGCCTTGGTGGTTAGACGCGCATCCGTCTCCGCATAGCAGCCCGCTCCTTCAGACGCCCAAGTGCATAGATTGAGCAGAGGCGGCGCGTCGTGACCTCAATTAGAATGCGCCTCCGCCTCGTAGCCTGCCAGTTGCGGACGCTCCCCGCACTATGGCCAGCTCATGAGAGCCGGCTGCAAAGCCCACTATAATCAATTCTTTTGTTTTCGTTTCTTTATCTACCAGGACAATGCGATAATTCGCAATGTAGAATTCGCGCGTGCGTCCTCACACATACACACGCAATTTAAATAAATATGTTTAAGGTTTCACTGTAAAAATAGATGTGCAGAATCCGTATAATTTTCTATCTAATAATAAGTGTAAAGTAACATAAATTGTTTTGCAATTTAATTCCTTCATTTCTAAAAAAAACTATTTAAATATTTTAATTTTCAGGAAAAATACAGGAGCAATTTACGCAAATACTATTTTCGAAAAATTAATATACCTTATGGTTTATTTATGTTTTATTATCTTGAATTTATTTTGTCATTTGCAAATGTATCAATGTGTAATTATTTTAAATACTAAATGAAGACAATTTATTGGCTCACACTCACATTATTGACGCACTTTTTCCCTCTTAGGCCAGGTTTTCGGGTAATCTTTGTTAAACGGCTCATTAAATATATAACACACGATCCTAGTAGCTCTTGAATCATCGGGGAATCTATTTTCATTTAGACAAGTCATTTTTAGCCGCGCAACCCTTGTTTGCCAATGTTGAAGTATGTTTGTGCGTCTTACACGAAAACCAGTAGTGCTTCAATAGAGCGTACTTTCTCGTATTAAAAGAAAGGTTATATACAGAAATGGCCCAAATATTGGACTAGATTTATTGAATGAGACAAAAATGTATATGCCACTACAGATCTTGACAATAAATTATCTGCATCAGTTAGTTTTTTTAAATATGTTGACATTTAACATATTTTTTGATCAGGTTTGTTGAAAATTAATTTTTAATCCATTCTTTCAATTTCAGTCATTTAGCGACATGCGAATGAGTTGCTTTATCATATTTAGATATACATTTTCATAGTCATTTATTCGGATTTGTAAATGTAGATCGAGCATTTTCTATGGAATTCATGTCAAGGCTATTCGCAGCGCATTGGAGCCCTTAAGGAGTCTCAAAATTATTGAAAACAAGTGCGCGTGAAATGATTTAAAGAACAATAATGGAGGAAAATTAGGTTTAATTATGACAGAAATCCCTAGCATTAATATTGAAGATGTAGGACAGGGTTCGAAAGACATTTGAACGTTGTCACGATATAAGTCAAAATTATTCGAAAGTGCCTAATATTTTGGTAAAAGGCGTTCTTGAAATGGTTTAAATATCTAATTCTAAGGAACAGATTGCTTTAAGTAAAAAGCCTCTCTAATATGTATGTGTGTGTATCTATCCTCTCTCATCTGAATGTGTATCTAATGTGTTCACTTGGATCAGGACATTTCAGCTTATGCGACTCAATTGTGCCCTGCCATCCCCGAGAGCTCAAAAGTTTTCACAGTCCGCGGGTTCCTGGGAAAATGGCCCGTCCCTCATCCCTGTGAATTGTCCATTCTGCATAGAGTTTAGGACCCACCCCTACATCGGGATTCGTAGGTACTTCAGAGGCCCATCCCCGTCTTACATTTTTCGTGATAGAGGGGAGCTGCTGAGGTATCTCGTGGGACCGTCTCAGCTATCTTGCCACCATCGAGAATCGAACCCCAGGCATCGACGGTGGCAGGATTTTCGACACTAGCTACACTAAGAGAGAGGAAAATTTTAATGGCCATCTGCTCTGATCGTGGTTTCTTTGATCAACACCGGGAGAATGACGAAGCGGTACTCTAGCACACGGGCCACGAATAATTCGCGATCTTTCCTTCCTCTTCCTTGTCCTCTCCTCACCTCTTATACACATACACACACTCATAACCACTACCACACATGCCCGTCGGGAGCATAGAGCTTGTTCCATTCTGAGACAGTGCCTCACTGGTGGAAGATACCTGGTTGAGAAAACCTCGCAAGCCAGAGGGTAGGCCACGATCGTGGAGGATAATCTCAGGAAATACCAACTGTCGGTGGAGTGAGCGAAACTCGCGGAGGTCTGCCCGCCTACCATTTTCTTCCAATTCAAACACGAATTCTACGCCCAGACTGAAGGCATTGCCTTGCGCTTACCGCTCTCTCATGTGGTGGCGAACCTATTCATGGCGGCCTTTGAAGAACAGACCCAGGAAAATACGCCTCTAAAACCGACGCTCTGTCTTCGCTACGTCGATGACACTTTTGTCACCTGATTTCACGGCCCCGAGTCTCTACAAGTCTTCCTTCCACACATAAACAGAATCCATTTTCGCATCTATTTCACTATGAAAATAGAACAACACGGCCAGCTCCCTTTTCTCGACGTCTTGTTATCTACACGCCCCGAGGGTACCCTCCGCCTCTCCTTGTTCCGAAAGTCCACCCATACGACCCGCTACTTACAAGGTATGATCAATAAAAGACCGGACTAATTTTACTGCGCGCAGCCGTTCAACCGATCTAAATGAGGAAGGATGAGCCATCTAAGGACCCATGTCACGAGTAAAACGCGAGCTGTCACATTTGAAGCCACAGCGATACTTGAGTGAATCAGTTCGTCGCTGCGTGCAACGTCAAAACGCTGCGTGCAACGGAGCCTGGCCCAGGCCTTGATTCACGCCATAACGCCGGGGTGAATGAAATCTCTTGCAATAGCGGGCTAGCATACATCGGACAAACGGGATGCACTATATATGAGCGCACGTGTGAACACATGGCCCTGAACGGCCAAAGAGCATTCACAAATCGGCCTTAACTCAACACATCGCCAAAACTGGTCACATCATCGATTTTCAGAAGAACCGTACTATTGGCACTAAGGACCGTTGGTAGTCAAGATACCCTGGAAAGGAGGCCCTTTGCGGTCGATGCCATTGGTAACACAAACGTCCCACAGGTCGGAGGGCATCTGTGAGGTGACACGCTGATGATGGTTTCCAGCTCGGAGGTTGATCGGAGGAGGCAGGTCCTACAGGTCGGAGGGCATGTCTCACATGACATCACCGATTCCTTGATCCAGTCAGAGGGCATGTCAGAGATAACAGATGTTTCCCGTTAATTTTTCTAGACATGATCTGTATCAATAATGTGTCTGCGCTTGGATTGACTGCGCCGTAAATAGATGAACTATTTTAAACAATGCCATCGCTATCTGATCAAAAAGATTTTATCTCAATCATTTTTGTTGTTTAGTTAGAGCGTACTTAGTGATATATTTCAGAGGTGCAGTGAGCCGGTAGTTGTTGCTAGCACGTGAAAATGGACATTTTGAGCGAAGAAGAGATAAATAATTTTTTCAGGAGCTACCTTACACTGACTCTGATGATTTTTTATGTAATGAAGCAGAGGAAAATTATTCAGATGAACTGGACTCTGATGCAGATGGGGGTGCGGACAGCAACATCATTGTACATGGTAATGATATGTGGACTGCTTGGAGTGATGGACACAAGTTTGATGATAATTCAATTTATTTTGAAACCAGGGTATCGGCCACCTAGAGTTAATCAGCCTAAAACAACATTAGACTTTTTTCAACAATTTTTTTATGATGACGTGTAGAAGGCGTTGTAAATGAAACCAACAGGTACGGTGACGACAAAGTAAAGAGAAATATACCTTTTACAAACGCAGTATATGTTCAAACAAAAACTCAGCAGTGAAGCACTCTTCTTCCCATTTAGATGATTTATTGGACATCACCAGACTTCAGACAAATTTCATGCCATTTACTGTAAAAAAGGTAATAGAGACTGAAGAGTCTGCAGGGACAGAAAAAGCGAAGGAAAACATTTTTACTGCCAGACGTGTCCTGGCAATTCGGCACTCCACTGTGGAGAATGTTTTGATCTATTCCACACGAAAAAATTAAAAGTCAATTAAAATGTATGTATATTTTCTATATGTATTATAATTTGTGCTAAAAATAAAATAATTCTTATTTATTCATTGTATTGTGTTGCTTATTCCATATATTTTACAGTCAATAAATTTAAAAGAAAATGTAGACGTATTTAGTACGTATTTTCCATGCCTATAAGAAGATTCTGTCCTTTTGAGAAACAAATATTGAAATATTTAGTTAACAGTGAGATTATTACTAAACAAATGACGAACGAATACAAGATTGTTTAAAATAAAATGCCAGTAGAATGAAGTGCTACGCGTCTCCTTCCCAGAGCGCGCAACAATGGCCGAGCTGACGGAGGTGCGCAGCGCGCCATTTCCTTGCGTCATCTCAGAGATGCCTTCCGAGGGCAAGGGGTTAGCTCAACACACCGCCGCAACTGGTCACATCATCGATTTTCACAAGAACAGTACTATTGGCACTGAGGACCGTTGGTAGCCAAGATAAGCGGTTCTACCCTCAGGCTCTTAATTGGCTGCTGCTCCACTGCCTCTTAAGCAGATCCCATACACGTACATGCTGGGGAGCCGCTTTTTCTCGTGTTACACCGACTCAGAATTCCACCCTCTTTATATTGCCACCTTCACATAGCCCCACCTGACTCCCTCCGCCGTTACACTCGTAGCTCCTTTCTCCCTCCACCAATTCCGTGCCACCTGCCCTGCAGGTCGCTTCGTGGACCTATCCCGCACTCCCTTCTCCTCCGTATAAGGCGGACACGCCGGCCAATTGGAAGTTACTGCAGACGGAGAAATGGCAAGAAGAAAAACAATTAGCAATAATATAGCGCGTAGGAAGGCCACAACACGTTGACCGAATCGTCAGCCATTATAACAGAGACGCGGCTTGTCCTGGATAGCTAAGAAAATACACTCTCCGGCTACCTAAGCCGGCGCAATCATATCACAACTACAGATTTCAACTTGATGCGGAGTGTTCTGGATACTTGTATAGATATCAAAACACTACAATATAATTGACTCGTTTCAGTGATATTTCCACATACCAGGAAAACATGTTCTCATGAACGTTAAATACATGTATGGTAAAAATAATTAGAAATAATAGGTATATTCTGTAATCTAAAAACAGAAATAATCAAGGTTGAATGTGTTACCATTAATGGAACACATTATTTCTTGTCTGCGATATTTTACCTTCCGACGGAAAAATATACATTTTTCAGAGAACTTCGAAGCTTTTCTCTTTCTTTCTGGAAATGATGCGCTTTTTGTAACACATCTTCGAATATGCGGTGCTGAAATATATACTCTTTCACTTTGTCACGTAAATTGACATCACATAGTTCTTCATATTCATTTGCTGAAAAAGAGATCAGACAATTAGTGATAATAGGATGTGACACATTGTCATTACATCAATCTTCCACCAAAATTTAAGCTTAGAAGTCGTTAATACTACTATTGCACTTTTCCCCTCGGCCCCTTTCGGTAAGGAGCTGACATGTTGAGCCACAACGAGGTGATGTGGCCAATCCCGGGTCGAAAGCTTAGGTTAAAAAACAAAAAATTGCAAATCTCTCTCTCTCTCTCTCTCTCTCTCTCTCTCTCTCTCTCTCTGACTCTCTCCCTTATATATTGAAACGAAGAACGTTTCTGTATTAGAATAATTAAAATTGATCACTAATTATAATTAAAATAAAGTACTGGAGATGAGCAGCGCAGTAATGCCGCCGCCGCCACCAACGGTCAAATCGGGGGGTAAACGGCGAGGCGAGCGACGGCCAGTCTGTGCGCGGAGAGGCCTCGAGTGAAGCACGGACGGGGCAGTG
>BOPP01000207.1:0-10131 GCA_017312745.1 Gryllus bimaculatus
ATGGATTCAAAGTCCAGAGTGCTAACCATACACGATGGACCGCATTTCTTGCTACATTTTTTCGTATTATTTTCCGTTGTCCAAATTCTGTCCCTAATACAAATAAACACAGGCCCCACCGAGATTTGAACTCGGATGTTGATTCAGGGTTCAGAGGTCTGACCGTTACACCATGGGAAGCGGCGCAATTGTTTAGATATTCGTATACGCCCAGTCCCACTATAGTAGTCTGCTAAACTAAGACACAGGCTCCCACGAGATTTGAACTCGATTGCTGGATTCAAAGTCCAGGAGTGCTAACCATTACACCATGGGACCGCATGTTCTAGTCTACATTTTCGTATATTTTCTTTGTCCATTCTGGTCCCTAAAACAATTAAACCACAGTCTCACCGAGATTTTGAACTCGGTTTGATTTGAGAGTCAAGAGTGCTGACTCGTACACCATGGAGCGGGCGCAATTGTTTATATTTTCGTATACGCTCAGTCCGACTAGAGTATGTTTGACAAAAGGAAACACAGGTCCCACCGGAGATTGAACTCGGGATTTCTGGATTCAAAGGTCCAGAGTGCTAACCATTACACCATGGACCGCATGTTCTTTCTACATTTTCGTATATTTTCTTTGTCCATTGTCTGCGTCCCCAATACAAATAAACACAGGCCCCACCGAGAGTTGAACTCGGATTTTGATTAGGCGTTCAGAGGTTCTGACCGTTTACACCATGGGAGCGGCGGCGCTAATTGTTTATATTTTTCGTATACGCCAGTGCATTATCGTATCTTGTTACTAAAGAACAACAGGTCCCACGAGATTTGAACGCGGATTGCTGGATTCAAAGTCCAGAGTGCTAACCATTACACCATGGACCGGATGTTCTTGTCTACATTTTCGTATATTTCTTTGTCCATTCTGCGTCCTTAATACAATAAACACAGGTCTCACCGAGGATTTGAACTGCGGATTTTGATTGAGAGTTCAAGAGTGCTGACCGTTACACATGGAGCGAGCGCAATTGTTTATATTTTTCGTATACGCCTCAGTCCACTATAGATCTTATAAAAGAACACAGCGTCCCACCGTGATTTGAACTCGGATGCTGGATTCAAAATCCAGAGTGCTAACCATTACACCATGGAGACCGCATGTTCTTTCTTACATTTCGATATTTTCTTGTTCCATTCTGGTCTCTAATACAAATAAACACAGGCCCAACGAGATTTGAACTCGGATTTGATTGGAGAGTCCAGAGTGGCTGACCGTTTACACATGGGAGCGACACAATTGTTTATATTTTCGTATACGCTCAGTCCACTATAGTATGTTACAAAAGAACACAGTCCCACGAGATTTGAACTCGGAGTGCTGGATTCAAAGTCTCCAGAGTGCTAACCATTACACCATGGACCGGCATGTTCTTGTCTACATTGCATATTTTCTTTGTCCATTCTGGTCTTTAATACAAATTAACACAGGCCTCACCGAGATTTGAACTCGGATTGATTCAGAGTCCAGAGTGTGGACCGTTACACCATGGGAAGCGGCGCGCCAATAGTTATATTTTCGTATACGCTCAGTCCACTAATAGTATGTTACAAAAAGAACACAGTCCCCACCGAGATTTTTGAACACGGATTGCGGATTCAAACGTCCAGAGTGCTAACCATTTACACCATGGGGACCGCATGTTCTTGGCTACATTTCGTATATGTTCTTGTCCATTCTGGTTCCCTAATACAAATAAACACTGGCCCCACGAGATTTGAACTCGGATTTAGATTGAGAGCAAAAGAGGCTACCGTTACACCATGGAGCGGTTCGCAATTGCTTATAATTTTCGTATATGCTCAGTCCACTATAGTTATTTACAAAAGAAACCACAGGTTCCCCACCGAGATTGAACTCGGATTTGATTCAGGAGTCCAGAGTGCTGGACTGTTACACCTGGGACCGCATGTTTCTTGTCTACATTTCGTATATTTTCTTTTGTCTATTCTGGTCCCTAATACAAATAACACAGGCCCCACCGAGATTTAAACTCGGATTTGATTCAGGGTCCAGAGGTCTGACCGTTACACCATGGGAGCGGCGCAATTGTTTATATTTTCGTATATGCCCTCAGTCCACTTTATAGTATGTTACAAAGAAACACAGGTCCCACCGAATTTGAACTCGGATTGCTGATTCAAAAATCCAGAAGTGCTAACTATTACACCAATGCGGACCGCATGTTCTTGCCTACATTTTTCGTATATTTTTCTGTGTCCATTGCTGAGTCCCTAAAACAATAAACACAGCCTCACCGAGATTTGAAACTCGGATTGATGAGAGTCCAGAGTGCTGACCGTTTACACCATGGGAGCGCGGCGCAATTGTTTATATTTTCGTATACGCCCAGGTCCACTATAGTATGTTACTAAAGAACACAGGTGCCCACCGAGATTTGAACCTCGGATTGCTGGCATTCAAAGTCCAGAGTGCTAACCTTACACCAGGGAACGCCTGTTCTTGTCTACATTTTCGTATATTTTCTTTGTCCATTCTGGTCCCTAAAGCAAATAAACACAGCGGTCACCGAGATTTGAACTCGGATTTGATTCAGAGTCCAGAGTGCTGACCGTTACACCCATGGGAGCGGGGCGCATTGGTATTAATTTTCGTATACCTAGTCCACTATATATGTTACAAAAGAACACAGGTCCCACCGGAGATTTGAACTCGGATTGCTGGATTCAAAATCAGGTCTAACCATTACACCATGGGACCGCATGTTCTTGTTACATTTTTCGTATTATTTTTTTTGTCCCATTCTGTCCCCTAATACAAATAAACAGAGGCTCACCGAAGATTTTGAACTTGGGATTTATTCTAGACTCCAGAGTGCTGAACCGTTACACATGGAGCGGGCGCAATTGTTTATATTTTCGTATTACGCTCAGTCCCACTATAGTATGTTACAAAAGTACACGAGGGTCCCACCGAAGATTTGAACTCGGAGTGCTGCGATTCAAAGTCCAGAGTGCTAACCATTACACCATGGGACCGCATGTTCTTGTCTACATTTTCGTATAAGTTTTCTTTGTCCATGCTGGTCCCCCTAATCACAAATAAACACAGCGCCCCACCGAGATTTGAACTCGGATTTTGATTGAGAGTCCAGAGTGCTGACCGTTACACATGGGAGCGACGCAATGGTTTATATTTTCGTATACGCTTAGTCCACTATAGTATGTTACAAAAGAACCACAGGTCCCAACCGAAGATTTGAACTCGGATTGGCTGAATTCAAAGTCCAGAGTGGCTAACATTTACACCATGGCGACCGCATGTTCTTGTCTACATTTCGTATATTTTCTTGTCCATTTCTGGTCCCTAATACAAAATAAACAACAGGCCCACCGCAATTAACTCGGATTTGATTCAGGGTTCAGAGGTCTGACCGTTACACCATGGGAGCGGGCGCAATTGTTTATATTATTCGTATACGCCCAGTCCACTATAGGTATCTGTAACTAAAGAACACAGTCCCACCGAGATTTGAAACGGGCGGATTGCATGGATTTCAAAAGTCCAGAGGTGCTTAAAAACGATTACCACCATGGGACCCGCATGTTTCTAGTCTACATTTTCGTATTATTTGCTTGTCCATTCTGCGTCCCTAAAACAAATTAAAACACAGGTCTTCACCGAGAATTTGAACTCGGATTTGATTGAGAGTCAAGAGTGCTGACCGTTTACACCAGGAGCGGGGCGCAATTGTTTATATTTTCGCTATACGCTCAGTCCACTTAGAGTATTTACAAAAGAACACAGGTCCACCGAGATTTGAACTCGGATTTCTGGATTCAAAGTCCAGAGTGCTAACCATTACACCATGGGACCGCATGTTCTTGTCTACATTTTCGTATATTTCTTTGTCCAGTTCTGGTCCTTTAATACAAATAAACACAGGCCTCACGAGATTTGAACTCGCATTTGATTCAGAGGTCCAGAGTGCTGAGCGTTACACCATGGGAGCGGGCGCAATATTTATATTTTCGGGATACGCCCTCAGTCCACTATAGTATGTTACAAAGAACACAGGTCCCCACCGAGATTGAACTTCAGATTGGCTGGATTTCAAAAGTCCAGAGCTGCTAACCATTACACCATGTTGTCCGCATGTTCGGTATTAACATTTTCGTATATTTTCTTTTTCCATTTCTGCGCTCCCTAATACAAATAACACTTTGGCCCCACGAATATTTTTGAACTCGGATGTATTAGAGAGTCAGAGTGCTGAACCGACACCATGGGAGCGGGGCGCAATTGTTGATATTTTCGTATTATGCTCAGTCCATTATAGTATTGTTACAAACAACACAGGTCCCACCGAGATTTGAACTCGGATTGCTGGATTCAAAAATCCAGAGTGCTAACCATTAACACCATGGGACCGCATGTTCTTGCTTACATTTTCGTATATTTTCTTTGTCCATTCTGCCGTCCCTAAAACAAATAAACACAGCCTCACGAGATTTGAACTCGGATTTGATCAAGTCCAGAGTGGCTTGACCGTTACACCATGGAGCGCGGCGCAATTGTTTATATTTTTCGTAGACCCCAGTCCACTATAGATGTTACAAAAGAAACACAGGTCCCACGCAGATTTGACTCGCGATGCTTGCGATTCAAAGTCCAGAGTGCTAAACCATTCTACACCATGGGACCGCAGTTCTTGTCTACAAGTTCGATATTTTCTTTTGTCCATTCTGGTCTTTAATACAAATAAACACAGGCCTCACCGAGATTTGAAACTCGGATTTGATTCAGGGTCCAGCAGGCGGACCGTTACACCATGGGAGCGGCCCGCAATTGTTTATATTTTTCGTAATACGCTCAGGTCCACTATAGTATGTAAAAAAGAACACAGGCTCCCACCGAGAGTTGAACTCGGATTGCTGGATTCAAAGTCCAGAGAGCGAACCATTACACCATGGGACCGCATGTCTTGTGCTACATTTTCTATATTTTTTTTGTCCATTCTGGTCCCTAATACAAATAAACAGAGGCCTCACCGAGATTTGAAACTCGGATTCTGATCAGAGTCCGAGTTGCTGACGTTACACCATGGGAGCGGGGCGCAATTGTTTATATTTCGTATACGCTCAGTTCCACTATAGTATGTTACAAAAGTACACACCGTCCCACTGAGATTTGAACTCGGATTGCTGGATTCAAAAGTCCAGAGTTGCTAACCATTACACCATGGGACCGCATGTTCTTGTCTACTTTTCGTATATTTTCTTTGTCCATTCTGGTCCCTAATACAAATAAAACACAGGCCCCACCGAGATTTGAACTCCGATTTGATTCAGGGTTCAGAGTCTGACCGTTACACCATGGGAGCGGGGCCGCAATTGTGTTATATTTTCGTATACGGCCCAGCTCCACTATTAGTATCTGTTACTAAAGAACACAGGTCCCACCGAGATTTGAACTCGGGTTGCTGGATTTCAAAACGTCCAGAGTGCTAACCATTAACCCATGGGACGCATGTTCTTGTCTACATTTTCGTATATTTTCTTTTGTCCATTCTGGTCCCTAAAAACAAATAAACACAGGCCCTCACCAAGATTTCAACTCGGATTTGATTGAGAGTCAAGAGTTACTGACCGTTACACCATGGGAGCGGGCCGCATTGTTTATAATTTTCGTATTACGCTCAGTCCACTATAGTATGTTACAAAGAACACAGGTCCCACCGAGATTGAACTCGGATTGCTGGAGTCAAAGTCCAGAGTGCTAACCATTACACCATGGGACCGCAGTTCTTGTTACATTTCGTATATTTCTTTGTCCATTCTGGTCCCTATACAAATAAACACAGGCCTCACCGAGATTTGAAACTCGGATTTGATTGAGAGTCCAGAGTGCCTGAGCGTTACACCATGGGAGCGCAGGGGCGCCAATTAGTTTATATTTTCGTATTACGCTCAGTCCACATTAGTATGTTACAAAGAACACAGGTCCCACCGAGATTTGAACTCGGATTGCTGGATTCAAAAGTCCAGAGTTCTAACCATTACACCATGGACCGCATGTTCTTGTTACATTTTCGTATATTTTCTTTTCCATTTTCTGGTCCACGAATACAAATAAACACCAGGCCTCACGAGATTTGAACTCGGATTTGATTCAGAGCTCCAGAGTGCTGAGGCGTGAGCACCGATGCGAGCGGGCGCAATTGTTTATATTTTCGTATACGCTCAGTCCACTATAAGTATGTTACAAAAGAAACACAGTCCCACCGAGATTTGAACTCGGATTGCTGGATTCCAAAGTCCAGAGTGCTAAACCATTACACCATGGGATCGGATGACTTGTCTACATTTTCCGTATATTTTCTTTGTCCATTCTGGGTCCCTAATACAAAGAAACACAGGCCCACGAGATTTGAACCTCGGATGTGATTGAGAGTCCAAGAGTGCTGACCGTTACACATGGGGAGCGCGCGCAATTGTTTATATTTTTCGAAACGGCATCAGTCCACTATAGTATGTTACAAAACCAACACAGTCCAACCGAGATTTTGAAAACTCGGATTTGATTCAGAGGTTCCAGAGTGCTGACTGTTTTACACCATGGGAGCGGGCGCAATTTGTTTAGATTTTCTTTCGTATACGCTCAGTCCACTATAGTATGTTACAAAAGAACACAGGCCCCACCGAGATTTGAACTCGGATTGTTGGATTCAAAGTCCAGAGTGCTAACCTCTACATTTTCGTATATTTTCTCCGTTGGGAGCGGGCGCAATTGTTTATATTTTCGTATACGCTGTGTCCATTATTGTACCTTCTATAAAAGAACACAGGTCCCTCCGAGATTTGAACTCGGATTGCTGGATTCAAAGTACAGAGTACTAACCATTACACCATGGGACCGCACCAACTTGTCAATGTTGTTGTATACGCTATGTCCATTATTGTACCTGCCTTAAAAGAATATTGCATATTTCTGTCTAAATTTTCGTAAATGCTCTGTCCATTATAGTCTTTAATACAAATAAACACAGGGCCGTACGCGTACGCAAAATTTTTCGTATACGTTCAGTCCATTATAGTATCTGCTACAAATGAAAACATGTCCCACCGAGATTTGAACTCGGATTGCTGGATTCAGTGTCCAGAGTGCTGATCGTTAGTGACCGCATAATTTTGTGGTGCTATGCTCATTTTCGGTGCAGTTTTTGTATTTTCGAAATTTGGAAAAAAAATCGAAATGGAAAATTCGAATTTTCCGCGCTTCGTTTAAGTCGCTGTCAGATCTCAATATGGCAACATGGCAGTTTCAAATTATATTCGAATGTTTAGTGTCACCTGTCATGATGATCGCATGATGTAGATAAAATTCTTAGGGAAGGAAATAGATTTAAGGAAGGTAATAGATTTAACGTAGGATTAACAAATACATTTCTTTTATTTTAAGATGTTTTGATTGATGGTTATAGTATTCTTAAATTGTTAGGTCTCTTCGATGAAATGAAGGCAAGCTTGGGTGAAATTTTATTCTTTCTTTTCTGTATAATATACTGCATCTATAGTAACAATTATATTTATTCATGTGTGTTTCATTTGTAAATGTTAATAATGATTTCTGTTCTTGGCAGTCGAAATGCATTTGTGCACCACAGGCCCTTCGTTTGAATTTGCTGTACTTTTTCAAGATAGAACTTAGTTTTTAGTTCGGCAGAAATTATAATTTCTGTCATACTAAAACAATTTTAAATTTGAATATTACGTAACAATTTCCAACAATGCGCAAAAGTGTATTATGTTTTATCATTTATAGTTTTATTTTATGGTACCTCTTTCTTCTGGTTTTCTTCGCGACATTTTATATCGGTTGGTGGCAACGCATTAATCGAAACAATTTTCTTAAAAATAGTTATTTTGGATCTAAGTATTGGTGAAATATATGAATTGAGTTGCAATACGTTTGTCACTCATGTTTTTTATATATAATTTCCATTTTTTTCTACCTATTGTATATCTTTATGTTTAAATTGTAGATCTCGTGTTTATGCTGAACAGTTTGGTGCTCAGGTTATCTCATCTTTTCTAGGGCTTACCAGAAAAAGCTTATCTCCCCTGCACATAATTTACTAGACGTTCTAAAATATATAAAATATGTTTTAATTATACATATGAAAGAAGGCACTTCAATTACAAAACTAATTTCCGCTAAATAACTAATTTCGTTGATTTTGCTACTTCTATATCTACATCCCTCTGCATTGAATTCACATATTATGATTTTGCATTCGAATTTATTTCCATTTTAATCAAAACACCAGAACAAGACAAAACATAAATTGACGAGAATTGATACGTAACAAGAATTAAAATAAATAAAGAATGGAATCAGAACTCCGCTCCTCTGGAACATACTAGCTCTTAATTCCTCGTTATATTCCTCGTCGAATTATTTCGACTACATGATATATAATTCTTTGGCGAGTATTTTACAAATTAATTTCCATTTCATTTAACTCTTTAACTGTTCCTTAATCATGAAAGTAATCTGTAGGAACAAAATTTATTTTTTATTGGTATCAAATGCTGGAAAATAGATGGGTTGATATAAGAGTCTTTCAGAGCTATAACTCTGTGTGACATTAGTTGATACTTCAAACCCAGTGCCAGATATATTTTCATCAAGGGTGAGTTTCTATTGATTTATTAATTCACGAGTTTTCTGTCGTCTGAAAGGGGCGAAGGTGTCTCCGGCATATTCCATCGACGCCCCGGAATGTTGGACGCTTCGGTGCGCGTTTCTGCCATGATGTGTGTGTGTGTGTGTGGGGGGGAGATTACGAGAAAAAAAGCCGCCTCGGCCACTAATGGCTCGCTTTCCAGCCAATGTCCGTCCGTACTTGTGATAAGCTCGACTTGCCTGTTCTTACTATCGAATGGTGAAAAAACAAGAGCATCGTTTATGCCAGCCAGTACCGATTTTACGTTTAGGAATGAAAGTGATGTAACGTATACCTTATTTTTCACTAAACTAATTTCAAAATGTAACTGCGATGAGAAGTGTTTTAAAAGCACAATTTCCCTAAGTATATTCATTGACAATTTTAGAAAGTATATTTACTCTAAAAATGTAGACCAAAGTTGATATTAGGATTAACTTTTTATAGCAAAATTTTCAGTTATTGCGTATCCATGATGGCTTCAATGGTTTTGTTATCACTCATCAGTATTGTCAGCTCACTGAATTTCATAAAGTATTGTGTAAATAAATAATATAGAAATTTGATGTTCTTAATATTTTTGATTTATGTAATACAGTTCTTGAGAGATGTGTGCATTGAAAGTTACATTAAGTAAACATGAAAATGGTAACGTAAAAGAAACAAGAAAAATGCACATCTTGGCTGTCCGGGTAACGCCACATCGTTGGCTGCGAGGCCAACGGCCTTTGAGAGGTCTGTTGGCCTCTCAGCCAACGACGCGGCGGCACCCGGACAGCCAAGAAGTTATGAACTCGAGCCGCGGAAGCCTACGTGTACAAGAAGAAATGTAAATTACGTAAGTACGGTGGAATGATAAGCCGCTACTTTATTACACAAAGAAATGAAGGAGAAAATGAACGAATAATTACAAAGAGGAAACGAGCACGAGAAGAAGAAAAAGAAGGAGATAAATAAGTTGAAGGAAAATAATGAAGAGTAGAAAAAACAAGTGAAATTGAACGAAGAAGTAGAAAGAAGAAAAAGAAGAAGAAAAAAAGAAGAAAAATGAGGAGGAAAATCAACGGAAAAGAATAGGTAAAAGTGAAAGAAGATTAATCAGAAAAAGAAGATATAAAATAATAAAAGAAAAAAGAAAAGAACTAGGAGTAGACGACGAAGAAGAGGAAAAGCAAAGAAAAAGAAAAAAGACGCATAAGTGAAAGAAGACGTAGAAAAAAGAGAAAGAAGAAAATGAAAAGCTGGGAGTTTGGGTGAGTGAGGGAGGGAAAAGTGAAAGAAGACGTAGAAAACGAAGATAAAAAAATGAAAGTCTGGGAGTTTTGAAGGTGGGGGAGGGAAAATGTGAAAGAAGACGTAGAAAATGAAGAAAGAAAAAAAAATGAAAGGCTGGGAG
>BOPP01000207.1:10341-21316 GCA_017312745.1 Gryllus bimaculatus
CGCCCGCCGCCTCCATCGCCTCCGCTGCGGCCTCCGCGACTCGCCTATTGTTGCTCTGAAAGGCACACGACAACGCTCGAATTTGTCACTGTTTTTCTTCCGTTACCATCATAGAGGAGAGGTTGAAGAGGTTAGAACCTGAGGATGTAGAGAGCAAACCCACACTTCAAGAGACAATCATTAAGTTATTTTGTTGTAAATTAGTTTAATGATATAGAGATAACACGATCTAAAACTGCTTATTTTAAAAGGTCCTGAAGTCCTTATAAAAGAATGTGACTAAGTGAGTGTCATTAAGTATAATGTTGTAACTGACATAAGCTTACATTTCTTCTAAACATAACATGCTTGCGAACATATTTTACTATTCTTACATGCATATCTGATTAAGATAGAAAGGTTTTGTTTAATTATGTACTAACTACATACGAGCAGTGTCACATTAAGAAATCCTTTTTCTGGAACTTATTTTCACAAACTTTCGAGGGGCTACTTTAATGAAGAAGTAACAAAATACCGGTGAAAATTCAGTGAAATGTCATTGAAAATATAAAGGAGCAGTTTCCATTCATAAAAGAAACTACTGACGGTTCCAAAGACAAAGTGGAATTTAATATTTACCATGGGGTATTTTTGCCATAGGGTCATAATTTTTTTAACAGTTTTTTAAAAATAATGAGACTTACTTTTATAATTGTCAGATTATATATATCATAATTATCTGTTTTTAAACGTACAGGAAAGAATGACTTAATTCTGTGTTCAAAAAGTATTCTGATCAGAGGTATTTTGGTTTATGAGAGACCTTCTTCAATTACAATTATGTGCTGTGTCGGTTTTTCTTTTCAAAATATGGGATCTCTTTGTAAGATGTGACCACTTTCTGGGCAAGTCTCAAGTCACTACCATGCTACCACGACTACATCGAACGACATGATCAAGACCGGCCAAACATTATTTCCGTATGAATGGAATGAAATATAAAACTATGTTCATTGCCAATAAAATGTGAACTCTGAACAACTTTCGGGAATTTCAGCCTTCCCCTGCCTCTTCGTTTATTTTTCGTTTTGTACGTGCGAAACATTTTCCTCTTATGTAACACCACAATACAGCTCTTTGTCAGCTCAAGCAGCCAGATGTCCAAACACAAAAAACGCATGCCCTAACACTGCCGACTCTCATAGTACGAAGCTTCCCAGCGCTCATGAGATGCAGGTGCAGAAATGGATGTAAGGGTGACGTCTGTAAAATAACAATGCGCGAATGCAATTTAAAGACCCAATACAAATCAATAGGAGTCTCTGAGGTGAGGTCGACTAACCAATTTTAATATCTAGGTATGAGAGTCGAGATGTAAATTCAGGGAAAGAAAAGGACTCAGTGGATCATATATCTCAAACTTCTGGTAAGAACATTACATTTAAGTATTTATTGAACTGCATGGAGCATTCGGCTAGTACAGACTTTCTAGTGGTGAGAGTAGTACAAGCGAAACAAATAGAGGTATTTTGGATTACATGTACTATATTTACCAAAAATGTACCGATGTTATTTACATTTAACTAGCGGAAATCGGTTTTTCCCCAATTATTTATGTATCCTAAATGTATTAGATAGAAGACGGAGTGAATTCGATCAATATTATCAAGCAAAGAAGTAATGTGTCTTCGGGTGGCTCCTAGGTTAACGTGCTCGCTCTCCGGGTTCGATTCCCGGCCGTGACAATATCATAACTGTGCGCTTTGCTTACTAATGTCCCAATATGTATTACTATGGGACGAAAAGAAAGACCGCCTAAAGTTGTGTGACGATGAGAAAGTCCAGTATATATGGCGGAAAGGTGTCTTCGTGCTAACCACACGAACCCCTTATCCCATAGGAATAGATGAGATAGAGGCTGAGGCACCGCTGGTTGCCCAAGAGCCGCAACGGGCTGTCGAGCTAAATGACAGGAAGTAATGCAATTTTTGTATACTAGCATTATTAGCCACCGTGTCCGTTGCAAGAAACGATTCATAAAAGAGCCGTTTATGATTCGCCTTTTTATGGCACAGCCCGACCTCTCGCCGCCCTCCCCGTCTGCCTTCCTCTCCGTCCTCCCTCCTCTCTTATGTTGCCAACTGCAACACTGATTTTGAAATTTTGATACCAGAATTAATTTTTTTTTAAATTTATAATGCTACCAAAAATGGCGTCTCATTAATGCAAATCATTTGTAATGTTGCATAATTGTATTATCACAAATCTGAAAACACTCTCCTAAAGTCGCTCGTTTTCAAAACATGTAGAACTTATGCATTAAAGCAAAGCATAAACTAGTTCCGGAATATACTATTACCTCCCCGCCAAATCCCACTCTCAAACTGTTTGGCGTCGCTCCGTCTTACTCGCCATCCCCGACCCTTCAGAGGTTGGAATAAAAAAATAGTTGTTTCATATATCGGAAAAGTTACATATTTCAAAGTAGCATTTATAGTTCCAGTAATTTTGGCACTGTGTTTATGCTCGTCTTGATTCTCATACTCTCATTTTTGTAGATAATTAAAATAAGACTAATTTGTCATTTTAGGTTACTACATGCCAACTAATTTCTTCTGAAAATATAGTTTTTAGAAGTTCTTTGCATTGTGATGTTGACCTATTAAAAAAAGGAAGTTTTTTGTAGCCAGATACGTTTTGAAATGTTTCCTGTAATATTAGCTATTCCCCACTTTTCCTGTTCTATAGGGGATAGAAAATGCCCATCTTTTTTCGTAATACATACTTCTCCTGTTTCAAAAGTCTTTCCTCGATGTTACGAGACACGTTGATATTCAGAATCTAAATTAGTCCCTATTGTTTGTGAGGCAGATATCCTGTTACAAAAGTGATGGATATAATACCAAGGTACGAATCCAGCTTTGAATCCAGTTACTTTTTTTTTTAACCTTTCATGTTTTTGAACTTCTTACTAAACATAATTTTTGACACAGTGTATTTCTAGTATTATGAACCAAAAAATAAAATTAATGATTCATGACTATCATTTCATTTAAGTTTATTCGAATTATTTACATTAATAAACTAAAATGGCTAGAGTTAAATGCAATCAGTTTTTGTCAATTTATCCTATGTATTATATGTCCCCAAGCACAATTATAAATAACAAATCTGACTTGCTGGTAGTGTCACATGTCACTGAATGAAACCTCTTTTACTTCGTTCATGAGATGTCCACCAATGAAAGGTAAGAATGGCGTCTGCCTCGTCCAATTATATGCATTTTGCTTGTGCAATTTTAGCATTTTCGTTTAATCTCTTTCGTTTTATCACCACGACTTGTACTTGTTTCCAGTACAACATGGTCGAAAAAATTACATACGAAATTACATACAAAAGATAAACGACATAGGTGTCCTGCACGTCTTTAGAAATTGTTGATGGAGAAACGAGATAAGAAAGCAAAAATGAATAAGTTTCTTCCTCACTCCTAATTCTTCTTACCTAAAATATATCTTGTGGTGTAAGGTTTGACCTATTCGTCAAAATGAAATTTCTACATAGACCAATAATTCTGTTTAAAAAGATTGTTATAATGCCACAAGTACAAAAAATGACTAACCGATGAAGTCGCTCCACAATAATTTTACATATGGCGCACGTCGGAATACAAGAACACGAAGCTACTAAAATAACGGGTAATGCGAATGCCCACTCTTTAAAACCGTATTTGCAATTAAACGATAAACGCCGTTCTGAACAAAATACGGAATTCAGGAATTACAACTTCAGCTCTTGTATAAAATAAGACGCCACCATCTACGTATAATTTCAACAACTGCGCAAATCAAAGGTGCTCATTTAATTAAATAGTATAAAATTAATAGAGGTGTTACATTTGTACACCTAAGTTTGTTTTAATTGTAAGTTACTGATTATTCTAAAAATGTTACTTGTATAAGAAATAAATGTTTTGCATTGTTGACATGTTCTGATTTCATTTTGACTAATTTGCACTGTAAGCCTTAACATCAGGGCGAATGTCTCAGAATCGTCTATTAAAACGTTGGTGTTTATACTGTAGTAATATTAATTACTGTTGGCATTAAGATTTACTACTAACTGTATATATATTTTCATTCGTGAAATCATCTTCCCAATTACCACTCGAGGTTCTGACTTTCCTAGATAAATTTAAAACCCCTAGTGATATTACCTTTGACTATTCCACTTGTGAAATTAAAACCAACAGTGTTTAACTATATATACAGAATTCCCCATTCAAGGCGGTGTATCTCAAACAGTTAATCGTTTTTTCTATTCGATTTTTCTGACCGCTTCCATCTCCTGGTCAATCATAAGCTGTGACTCATCTATCTTAGAAGGCGTTATACATAGATCATTACACTATGTCGACGTCCAATAAACAGCGTATGTATTATAACATAGCTTCTGATTTTAACATACCTCCACGCTTCGCGAGTCAGGAATTTATCGACAATTTCCAAAGTGCTCGTGCTATTACCTATGATAAAGACTTCAAAAAGAATTCTCAACCGACTTGCCGCGAAAACCCAACAGAAGCGGTTAACCACCTCACACATTCTGCATGCACGAATCGTCATGTGAGACTCCTACGAGGTGAACACAAAACGATTGACAAGCGAGGCGCGCAAAGCGTAGCCAATGTATCGGCGCCGCCTCAGCCGCCGTCGCGGCCTTCCCGGGGCCATTTCAATGACAAAAGCCGGCAGCAGCTGGCAAGCATTACCAGCGCCGCAGTCTCCGCCGCTGAAGGGAAAAAAATTGCCGTCCACTGACGCGCAAGTTTTGTGGCACGAAAGGAACATCAACGGGGGTGGCAGAGGTAGTGATGGTGACGATGCCGGTGGTGGCGGAGGCCGCGGTGGCAGCAGTGATAGCGGCGAGGGTGGGTGACGGTGGCGACAATGGTAGTGAATTCAATTAATGCCTTATTTTTCATGGTGAGATTCGGGCCATCAGGCCCGCTCTTCCGTCTGACCACGCGAATTTCGCTACGCTCCTTTCACCAACTAGCGGAGAATTTCTTGGGCGACGAACCAGGCGATTTGAATTCAGCTCACAGGCGTCATTTAGGCTTGAGGATCTTTTACATACAAGTAAATCTTCTAACATGAGACAGCCGGCTTTACTTCCCCTCTGAAGGAAAACGTACAAAGGATTTTTTCGCCTTTAAAAATCCACGGTTTAGATCGGGTTTGAAGCCGCCAACTTGGGTTTAACAGTCCAATACGCTAACGATTGCACCTCTACTGCTATCACTCTCGCCATCGCCACCACTACTACTGCCGCCAGTGCCTTACCGCAGTAGTGGTCACGACGGAGGGTGTGGTTACAGTAGAGAAGGTGTGTGTGTGTGTGTCCTCCACAGTTCGTTCCACTTAACTTTGGCGTGAGGACGAGGCCAATCGTGCGGTGCATGTCTGTCGCCGCCGTTCCGCCCCTCCCCGTCCCTTCGAATACTGCTGCCACGGCCATTGCTGGTCGCCCTCCCGCGCCACATCTACCTGCTATCATTCCCAGCCGTCGCCACCACAATCACATGAAGACACAGTGCCCACCGCCCCCTCCACGCTACTACCCCACTGCTATCGCCATCACCACTGTCGCTGTCCACCTCTCTTTCTCTCTTCTCTCTCTCTCTCTCTCTCTCTCTCTCTCTCTCGCTCTCTTCTCACCAACACACACACACACACACACACACACACCACCACAACCTTCCTCTACTGTAACACACCCTCCGTCGTGACACTACTGCCGGTAAGCACTGGCGGCAGTAGTAGTTGGTGGCGATGGCGAGAGTGATAGCAGTAGAGGTGCATCGTTTAGCGTATTGACTGTTAAAACCCAATGTTGCGGCCTTCAAACCCGATCTAAACCGTGGATTTTTAAAGGCGAAAAAATCCTTTCGTACGGTTTTCGCTCAGAGGGGAAGTACAAGCGCGGCGTTCATGTTAGAAGCATTTACTTGTATGTAAAAAAGATCCTCAAGCCTAATGACGCCTGTTGAGCTGAATTCAAATCGCCTGGTTCGTCGCCCAAAGAAATTCTCCGCAGTGGTTGAAAGGAGCGTAGCGAAATTCGCGTGGTCAGACCGGAACGAGCGGGCCTGTGGCCCGAATCCTCACCAATGAAAAAGAAGGATTAATTGATTCACTACCCATTGTCGCCACCGTCAACCCACCTCGCCGCTATCACAGCTGCCAACCTGCGGCCATCCGCCACCACACGGCATCGTTCACCATCACTCTCTGCCACCCCCGTTGATGTTCCTTTCGTGCCACCAAAACTTGCGCGTCAGTTGGACGGGCATTTTTTTTTCCCTTCAGCGGCGGAGACTGCGGCGCTGGTAAGCTTGGCCAGCTGCTGCCAGCTTTTTGTTTGAAATGGCCCCGGGAAGGCCCGCGACGGCGGCTGAGGCGGCGCCGATACATTGGCTACGCTTTGCGGCGCCTCGCGTTGTCAATCGTTTGTGTTCACCTCGTAGGAGTCTCACATGACGATTCGTGCATGAAGAAATGTGTGAGGTGGTTAACCGCTTCCTGTTGGGTTTCGCGGCAAGTCGTTGAGAATTCTTTTTGAGAGTCTTTTATCATAGGTATGGCACGAGCACTTTGGAAATTGTCGATAATTCCTGACTCGCGAAGCCGGGTAGGTATGTGTAAAATCAGAAGCTATGTTATAATACATACGATGTTTTATAGGTCGGACGTCTAGAACATAGTGTAAATGATCCTATGGATAACATATAAGACGCGTCCATCCTGCAGATTAGACGCATCAAGCATGCAGATGAACACGCATTGGCCAGAGGATGGACACTCAGTAGATTGACATAGATCAGCGACAGCGGTTCAGAATCGAACTAGAAAAACGGATTAACTGCCCTCTTGGCAGATACACCGCACTTAATGGGGATTTCTGTAACTCATTAGTAAACACTGTTGGTTTTAATTTCACATAGTGGAATAGCAAAGGTGAAATATCATAGGCGGATTGTTTAAATTTTCAGGAACAGTCAGAACCTCGAGTGTAATTGGGAAAGATGATTTCACGAATGAAAATATATCTACAGTTAGTAGTAACTCTTAATGGCCACATAATTAAATACTACAGTATAACCACCAACGTTTTTATAGACGATTTGAGACATTCGCCCCTGAATGTTAAAGGCTTACGAGTGCAATTAGTCAAAATGAAATCAAGAACATGTCAACAATGGGCAAAACATTTTTTCTTATACAAAGTAAATTTTTAGAATAATCAGTACTTATCCAATTAATAACAAACTTAGGTGTAACAATGTCACACCTCTATTAATTTTATCTAATTTTATTAAATGAGCACGCTTTGATTTGCGCAGTTGTTGAAATTATACGTAGATGGTGGGCGTCGCTTATTTTATACAAGAAGCTGAAGTTGTATTCCTGAATTCCGTATTTTGGTTCCAGCACGGCGTTTTATCGTTTAATTGCAAATACGGGTTTTTAAAGAGTGGGCATTCGCATTACCCGTTATTTTTAGTAGCTTCGTGTTTCTTGGTATTCCGACGTGGCGCCATACGTAAGATTATTGTGGAGCGACTTTCACGGTTTAGTCCATTTTTTTGTACTTGTGCATTATAACAATCTTTTTAAACAGAATTATGTCCATGTAGAAATTTCATTTTGAAGGAGCGAATAGGACAACGCTTACACACAAGTATATTTTAGGTAAGAAGAATTAGGAGTGAGGAAGAAACTATCCAATTTTTGCTTTCCTATCTCGTTTTCTCTCCAATCAACAATTTCGCTAAAGACGTGCAGGACACCTATGTCGTTTATCTTGTTTGTATGTAATTATACGTATGTAATTTTTTCGACCATGTTGTACTGGAAAACAAGTACAAAGTCGTGGTGATAAAACTGAAAGAGATTACACGAATAATGCTAAAAATTCGCACGAGCACTGCATATAATTGTACGAGCTAGAACGCCATTCTTCCTTCATTGGTGGACATCCTCATGAACGAATAAAAGAGGTTTCATTCAGTGACATGTGACACTAAACCCAGCAAGTCAGATTTGTTTTTTATAATTGGTGCTTGGGGGCATATATACACTGGATAAATTTGACAAAAAACTGATTTGCATTTAATCTAGCAATTTTTTTTTTTTTTTTTTTTTTTTTTTTTTTTTTTTTTTTTAGTTTTATTAATGTAAATAAAATTGAATAAACTTAAATGACAAATGATAGTCATGAAATCATCTAATTTTATTTTTTGGTTTAATACTAGAAATATTCACTGTGTCAAAAATTATGTTAAGTAAGAAGTTCAAAACAATGAAAAGTTAAAAAAAAAAGGTAACTGGATTCAAAGCTGGGAGTCGTACCTTGATATTATATCGCATCACTTTTGTACACAGGATATCTGCCTCACAAACATTTAGGGACTAATTTAGATTCTGAATATCACGTGTCTCGTAACATCGGAGGAAAGACTTTTGAAAACAGGAGAAGTATGTAATTACGAAAAGATGGGGCATTTCTATCCCCTAATAGAACAGGAAAGTTTTGGGGAATAGCTAAATATTACAGGAAACATTTCAAAACGTATCTGGCTACAAAAAGCTTTCCTTTTTTTAATTAGGTCAACATCAACATGTAAAGAACTTCAAAAACTATATTGTTCAGAAGAAATTAGTTGGCCATGGTAGTAACCTAAACATGACAAATTAGTCCTTATTTTAATTATCTACAAAATTGAGCCGTATGAGAATCAAGAACTGAGCATAACAGCCAGTGCGCAAAAATTAACTGGAACTCTAATGCTACTTTGAAAATATGTAACTTTTCCGATATATGAACCACTATTTTTTTATTGCCAACCTCTGAAGGGTCGGGGATGGCGAGTAAGACGGAGCGACGCCAATACAGTTTGAGAGTTGGGATTTGGCGGGGGGGTAAATAGTATATTCCGGAACTAGTTTTATGCTTTGCTTTAATGCATAAGGTTCTACATGTTTTGAAACGAGCGACTTTGGAGAGTGTTTTTTCCCAGAATTTTGATAATACAATTTATGCAAGCTTACAAATTGATTTGCATTAATGAACGCCATTTTTGTAGCATTAATAAATTAAAAAAAAAATTAATTCCTGGTATCAAAATTTGCAAAATGAAGTTCGTTGCAGTTGGCAACATAAAGAGAAGGAGGGAAGGACGGAGAGGACGGCAGACGGGGAGGGCGGCGAGAGGTTCGGGCTGTGCATAAAAAGGCGAATCATAACACGGCTCTTTTATGAATCGTTTTCTTTGCAACGGACACGGTGGGGCTAATAATGCAGTATACAAAAATTGGCATACTTCCGTCAATTTAGTGCTTCGACAGCCCGTTGCGGTCTTGGGCAACAGGGTGCCCGTCAGCCTCTATCGTCATCTATTCCTATGGATAAGGGTTCGTGTGGTTAGCAGCGAAGACACCTTTCGCGCCATATATACTGGTCTTTCTCAATCGTCAACACAACTTTAGGCGGTCGCTTCTTTTCGTCCCATAGTAATACATATTGGGAGATTAGTAAGCAAAGCGCACAGTTATGATACTTGTCACGGCCGGGAATCGAACCCGGAGAGCGAGCAACGTTAAACTACGAGCCAGCCCGAAGACACATTATTCTTTGCCTGATAATATTGATCGAATTTACATTACTTCCGTCTTCAATCTAATACATTTAGGATACATAATAATTGTGGAAAAACCCGATTTCGCTAGTTAAATGTAAATACACATCGGTACATTTTTTGGTAAATATAGTACATGTAATCCAAAATCCCTCTATTTGTTTCGCCTTGTACTTAACTCTCAGCACTAGAAAGTCTGTACTAGCCGAATGCCCCATGCAGTTCAATAAATACCTTAAATGTAATGTTCTTAACCAGAAGTTTGAGAATATTATGATCCACTGAGTCCTTTTGGCTTCCCTGACTTTTACATCTCGACTCTCAATACGCTAGATATTAAAATTGGTTAGTCGAACCTCACCTCAGAGACTCCTATTGATTTGTACTGGTCTTTAATTGGCCATTCGCGGCAGTTGTTATTTTACAGACGTCCACCTTACATCCATTTCTGCACATGCACTCATGAGCGCTGAGGAAGCTTGTGCTATGAGAAGTCGGCAGTGGTTAGGGCAAGCGGTTTTTTGTGTTTGGACATCTGGCTGCCTTGGAGCCTGACCAAAGAGCTGTATTGTGCTGTTACATAAGAGGAAAATGTTTTGGCAACGTACAAAACGCCAAAATAAACGAAAGAGGCAGGGAAGGCTCAATATTCCGAAAGTTGTTCAGAGGTCACAATTTTATTGGCTGAATAGTTTTATATTTCATTCCATTCATACAGAAATAATGTTTGGCCGGTCCTGATCACCGTTCGATGTAGACATTGTAATATGTTTGTATATATATAATAATATATATAATAAATATTATATATATATATATATTTCTTCTTATATAATTGACATTATTAAAACTCACTCTGATTATTTTAAAAAAAACTGTTAAAAAAATTAAAAAACCTATACCCATAATAATACAAATTTACATTATATCTTTGTCTTTGAAACCGTGCGTAGTTTCTTTCATGAATGACAACGCTCCTTGATATTTTCAATGACATTTTTTCAGCTGATTTTTCAACCGGTATTTTGTTACTTTCTTGCTTTCATTAAAGTAGCCCTCGAAAGTTTGTGAAGCATAAGTTCCAGAAAAAGGATGTGCTTAATGGGACACATCTCTCCGTATGTATTAAATCATAATTAAACCAAACAATTTCTAATCTTAATCAGATATGCATGTAAGAATAGTCATGCGATGGTAAATACATTGTTCGCAAGCCATGTTATGTTGAGAGAAAATGTAACCTTATGTCAGTTACCCACTATAGCTTAATCACGCTCAACTTGATCACATTAT
>BOPP01000207.1:25456-35547 GCA_017312745.1 Gryllus bimaculatus
CAAAGAGAGAGATACGATCAGCAGTAAAATATTATGATCTGTAAACGGCAACCTTCAAGCATTACGAGATGTAAAAGCTTCAAGTCGAAGGTCGGATGCAGTTCTCTCTGGTTTTAGGGTATTTCATGCTTCAACAGGGCAACTGCGGCCAATTATTCTGTAGCAGTGAACTTGCATAACTCATTTACTAAACATCGGCAATTAACTTATCGGCTATACTTTTTGACGAATACAACTCCGCAATTGAATACAAATTAATTTACCTAAGTAGAGTGTTTTCGCGGTACTGGCATAATGTGTTGTATTTTTAAACTTCTTCATATCCTGGTTTGGGAAATGAATTTTGATTCGCATTCTTTCGAATTTCTTTTTTCCGGACATGTCGCTATCTTTCTTGTAGCAAGAAGTTTCCTACTAAATTTGAAACAAAGAAAGATTTCAAGTATCTAATTAGAACTTTTCAGAGAATTAGAGAGATTAATTCAGATCTATCGCATGTTTTATAAACCTAAATTTCGATCGTAGTTTCGTTACAAACCATTACTTTCCTCATATAAACTTTTTCAAACCGCAACATAAACATACACCACCTACTATAGCAAGTAGCTGAAATCCCTCAGGCTAAAATCATATAGCGCATTTTAACCGTCAGCTCTTCTCTCGGTTATCAGTTGACACTTTGTGCTTTAAGTTAAACTCCCTGCCTTTTTACCCTACGATAATCTTAACCCTAACCTTCCACTTCATCACTCGGTGGTTACTAGTATATGCCCATTGCGTATCCCAGAACATTCTCTATCCGCTTTGGCCTTGTAAGTCCTGTTCTAGAATCCCTAGTAGAGTTTTGTTGGCGATCAGCCTGAAACTCAAGTTGTTTTGTGCTACGCCTGCATTGCAGGAAGTCACATTTAGCATACGACCATAACAGCCACTTTGGAAAGGAAGGACTGGGAAAGGTATTGGGGGTACTTGAATGATTCATACTATGGAGGTTGAAAAAGCGCCACACGTGCCTTCAAACTCGGATAGCAAGCCTTAATGCCCAATCTGGCAAATCAGCATTGTCATTAGTAGCCCTGTTACTATTCGGAGATGGCGACCTAAGCACTACACCATGCATTTCCGCTCTGACGAAGGTCGCAGAATAGCGGCCGAAACGTTTCCCCTGTGCTTAGGACGCCTGTGACTCGCGCGGGCAGCCAAGTAGCTTACTGACTCCGGCCGGGAAGCCTCAAGTTTTCAGGCAATGGCGTTTGGTCAAATGCAGTGATTTGAACAGGAGGTTCCTACGAATCGGTCCGCCGACGGAGGCGTATTTTCTACACTAGCTAAGTAGCAAAGATGAGTTCATACGCTTCTGGGGGAGATTCTCGCGGTCGACTGCTCTGATCGAAGTTTTCCGTGGTTTGTCCGTATCAATACCAGGGGAATACGGAGCAAGTACTCCTAACACATACGGGCAATGGACCACGCGCGTTCTACCTTTTCTCTTCCCTTGTCATAAACCTCTCCCCTCTTTTTGGTCGCGAAATGACCATATTGGACCACGCGAAGGCCCTCACTGTAGCCAGCCAAGGCCCATTGATATTCTCCGGGGCAAGTGCAGATGACCTATTTCAAGCGCTTCTACGAGCCCAATTCATTTTACAACTCCGAGGTTGTTAGCCCTGAAGGATGGGGCATTGAAATAATCATGAAGAAGAAATGAAAAGACAATCACAACATACAGACAAACACAAACATTCCATGCCGGGTGGGACTCGAACCTGCAAACCCAAAACACCCCAAAGTACTACCTCAAGCACGAAGGAAAACTACGACTGTTCAGCCTTAGCGATCACAGCTATCGGCCGGCATCTCTGCCCTTATTTACAATTCAGGCACACACACATATGACGGGAAGAATACGTGCTGTCCCGGCTGGGTGGGGTGCTCCGCTTGGAAGATACCCAGAGGGGGAACCCCATGCGTAGGTCGGGCATCCAGCTCAAACCACCAGCGCGAGAAAGACCTGTCACGTGCCACTATGAAAATTTACTGCGCTAACGGGAATGCAGTTGGCGTGCTCGGAGACATCAATCCAACCACGTCGGTATCGAATCGTAGACCGCTGTAATGTATTATCACGGCACCGCCGACACCTCAACTCTGCGGAACCGCGCTTTTCCTCAACCAAACCCCTTTCGCGTGTCGTCTTCCGCTGGGCGCCGGCGTTCCGCTCAGTAGCACTATACGGGGGCGCTTCGGCGGTGTTCACCGGGGGCGTGAAAGGCGACCTCGCAGCAGCGGCGTGGCAGGCGAAACTCCTCGACGCACGCCCACGCAACTGGAGCGACCAACATTTCTCTCAGGCGCCGTTCATTATACCCTTCCCGAAGCACCCTCCCGACGGCAGCGCCGTTATTATTCATAGCGCCTACATGGCACCGGAAAGTCACTCCGCAAGGGGTTTGAGGATGGGTGCTAGCGACAGACGTTTGTGTTGTAGCACGGAACTGCAGAAACAAATTGAAAACGCGAATTGGTTCTCCACCCACAATCAAGACAGATGTTGGAAAATACTCTTGTTTTCCCGGTGGAATCTGGTTGCACGAACATAAATGCGGTTATTATAGGAGCTCTGATTTGGATCGGTGCGAAAGAGACTTTCCAGGCGCGCTGCTACTAACAATGCCGCGTGGCCGCCTTCCGCCCTCGTCAACATCGCTGCACCCTCCCACCGCGCCGCCCACACACCGTCGCCTCGCCTTCACCTAACCGCGCGATTATCGACTCCCTCCCCCCGACCTCCCCGCTACATCACGCTAACTCCCGTGCCCCTCCTCTCCCGCCGCAACAATTACATCCCATTCGCCATTACTGTCACTTTTTTCTCCCCGTCATCCCGTCGGGCGTCCACACACCGCGCGCGGGCATCAGCGCCGCCGCCGCGGCCGCCGTCACTTCGTCCCGTCAGCGTCACAAAGCCAACTGCGCCGCCGCTGCCGCCAGCACGCGGGCCGCTCCCAGCATCAAAATATTCAGCCCGGCCGTCGCCGTTGCGTCACGGCCGCCGCAGCAGAAGTCGCTGCGCGCTTATCAATCGCCACGCCAATACTACAACGCGCCCCGCGCGCGCCGCAGGATGGCCAGCGACAAGGCGCTCGCTCACACCGCTTCCGCTCGCTGGCGGATTGTAAAATAAATAAACATATTTATTTTTGGGGCCGGCTCAGGGCCCGCCCCGCCATTTAGCCTGGCTCTTTCCGCCCTGACCCATTTACCAAAAAAAATAATGCAATAGTTAGATTGAAAAGAAGATCATTAAAAGAGAAATACGTAGGCAATTTGGATGAGGGGATTTTCAACATTGGAAGACAGGAATGCTAAGTGCGGAGGAAGGAGTAGAATAGAAAGGGAATACTCTCCAGCTTTTGTGAGATGAAATTTTTTTTAAATTTATTTTACGTTGAATGATAAATATATTAGAAAGCTAGAGAAATTTACCCAAACTTTAGATAATTATATTTTCTGACCTCCTGCAAAATTAAGGTCAAGAAATTAATTCGACGGATGTTGTATAAGTCCAAAGGTTATACAGGTACTATAAATGTTTCAACAGACGTTTTTGAAGGAGCTAAGATAGCCGTACTGTTTATTGAATACTCCTAAAGAAAAGACTAGAAAGGGAGGAAATATCGTCAGCATACGAGCGAAAACACATCAAGTTCAAGAGTTCAGGCCCTGAAAATTGTGTACAGCGTTATGGATTTGTTTGCTCTAAATCAGTGCTTGGTACTCAGCGTCAAAGTTTTATCCAAAGCAATTGTGAACGCGTCTTCTCCTTCTCTTGTACTTTTTTCTATATTAATTTACTTTTTAATTTATAAACAAGGTTACTTGTCCAGCTAACTCATTTGCGCGGTTTGTAGAAAGTTTATATTTTTGTGTTAGTCACGATCCTGCCTTTACAAAGTCTTGTCGTATCAGTTAATAAGTTAACTGATCTGTTTTCAGGATATATCTAGTGACAGCAATAAGCAGCCATTTCCTTTTAGGCGGTAAAACTAATATTTCAACTAAAAACCATACTCATGAAACTCCCTACTACATTTCACTAATGATTTTGCTTCAAACTCCTCACACCAATCAAATAAACATAAAATTAAACCAACACGAAAGTATAAAGATCAACAACAATAAAAATAAAACTCTTAAAAGCATAAAAACATTCATACTTATATACAGACGCGGATCCACGAGGAGACAAATGAGGAAATCCCCCCCCCTAATTTTTTTCTGTAACTAATAATTTAATTTCTCCCGAAACGTTGAAGCAATTTTTCGGATAAGTATTAAAACGAATAAAATTTATCGCCAGCATCAGCCTGAGTGTAGCCTGCAAAATCTGTAATGACATAAAACATTCGACCTAAACATTTAAATTTTCCTCTCCCAAGAATGTGTCTCTGATCCGCCGTGTATATAAAACAAACCAATCCAAAATTTTCAATCCATACAAGACATCTATTTACGGATTTTTAATGAAGTTGCCCAATTTAATAATTTACACCAAAATTTTTTAACGTATCCAATTGGTCTTCATACATTAGTTTTATTACCCCTTTTGGTTATTAGTACAATATCTCTTGTACGTCCGTCTCCGGATCATATTCGGAACCAACGCTTAAAGCTTTTATTTCAAAATATTCCTAAAATGCAAGACTTTTTCACTACGATATTGCCTCTAAAAGTGTCTATAGATGATTATAGTTAGCTACTTCAATTTGGCTACATACGACTGGCATTGCCTTCACGCCTCTCCCTCCATCCATTCATTCTTAAAAGCATGTCTCCCTTCTTAGTGTTTCTTTGCCACCTAAAGAAAACTATTTCTTACTTTCCTTTTTCTCCTGGGCAGATCTAGCAGATTTTTTTATCAGCGCTTCAGAATGGCTTCATGTTAGTACCAATGGCGGCTGTGTTCTTTACTTAAAAACATTTGACACCTGTGCCGCGAGCGGGAACCTAAAATAGTTTTTTTCAAAGTTCATTTCTAGTATTCATGCTTTCTGAACTAAGCATCTTGAAAATTATATTGAAACTGTAACTATATTGAAAATGATGATAAACATACATTAGACATTCCATCACAATAAAACTTCTTCATCTCTTCATCAATGAAATCTTTACAAATTATTATTATAAATTCATAAAGACAACAATAGTATCTTACTAGGCAAATAAACAGACATACTGTAATGTTCAGGTTATTTTCTTACGGCGTTCAGTTCAGCGTTACCCAGTCTCGTTCGGAACCTTTTTCCCCCCCTCAGTCTGATACGATTAGTACATGTTCGCAATATTATAAATTGGTACGAGGTTTACTCCATGTTTAATAAACGTTGGATTTACATTGTATCACAGTTCGAACACAAAACAATAAAAGCGTTAGGCTATTCAGCGGTCCGGAGTCGATAGTACTTGACTGTCCGTGAGAACGTCGCGTTCTAAACGCATAGTTTGTGAATGTTTCGGTACTCTCCGAACTCCTCAGAGGGAAATGCGCGACAGGTTATGAAAAACAAAATGTTTAAAACTGGTGGCCCTAACGACATCAGCGTATTCCTGCACAGCCAAGTAACAACTAAACATCACTTGAAAATAAAAAATACAATCATAACGAACATGATATCCTGAAATGAAAAACTATCTTTCTTCTTGACGCCGGCCTCTCCGTGATCCGGGCGATCATATGAGCAAATCTCTGAAATTTTATATAAAGTTAAATTGACTCTGGGTTTGGCTGCGAAAATATCCATTGTCTCGAAATTTAATTTGTTTGCTCATAAACGTTTTGAAAGTATTACAATTTTTTATTAACAGTTAGGATTTTCTAATATGGAGCCCAGGACCTGGCCTAAAAAAATATTGGCAAGTAGTAAAAATAATGATGTCAGTATTATGAAAAGGCCGGTTTGTACTACCTAGTTAAACGACAAAGCCGATCCGGTGGCCGAGATCGTAAGGCAGTTAGTGCCGTAGCGATCTCGTACCGAAAGATCGCGGGTTCGAGTCCCGCCTCGCAGGTGTATTGTGTTCTTTTTCCTTTCACCCCCTATCAATCATCATCAATCAACATCAATATTTCAGGGAAGGCAACGGGAAACCACCCCTGAAAAATTTATCCGCAAGAAAACCCGTTATGGGTCACCTAACTTCCGTGTATGGAAGATAGGGACGCGAAGAAGAAGCGACCAAAATTACAAACAGTCAAACATTCGCACCATGATTGTATTGACTTTCACCAGTCGAAATATCCCGTCAAAAAGACGTATTATTTGGCACGTGGGGAGAAACGACGGTCTTACGAAGGAAAAACCTCGTCTCCCAACGGTACACTGGTACGAACGTCAATACGTCTGGGGTCGACGGCGGAAAAACTTCCTCCTGGCGCAAAAGGCCAGCTGGGCCCTTCCGCCGACGCGGAGGCGCGCGGCGGGCGCCGGGCAGCCCTGGCGCCCACCGAAGCCATCGACGCGCCGAGCAGGGCCGGGCGCGCGAGCCCAAGTGCAGCGTTAGCCGCTTCCGCCACCGCGCCGACAAGAACAACGAGCCAAGAAATTCTTCCAACAGGAAGATACGAATAGGGAAAAAATAATAAAAGGGAAATAATGAGGTAATAGAATGAAGGTTCTTGAGTTTCGTCACTTAATCCAAGAAATCTAGATATAATTATTAAGTGCTCTTACATGAAAATCTTTTAGGGAAAAACATCCCGTATATAAAACATAGTATGTCTTTTTTATGTATTAAGTTAGTTAAAAATATTATTACGTTTATAACACTAAGTAATAAAGAAGAGGAAGGCCAAAGCTGGTTAAGAAAATGAAACAAATCGTGAAAGAGAGAACCTAATGAAAAGACGACTGTAAAGAGCGTTGAAGAGAAGAAAATTAAAATTGCTAATTTGTTTGAAAAAAAGTTGTTTTTAACAATAAAGTACGCAGTCTTTGAAAAATAAATATTCCTTTAATTAAAATGTTAATTATGAGGATTGGGCAAGTGGAATGAAGCTTCAGGCAAACTGATAAAAATTAAAGATCATTCTATATTTATATTTATCGGAAGAACTCATTTGCATAGTATAATAATTTTTTTATAATATGATCTTTATTAGTGAACGAATATACATAGTTCAGTAATTATTTATATAACATCATAATGTATTTGGCATAGTGGGCGATGAATCAATAAGAATAGAAGAACAAAACGTCCTCGGCCGCCGATCACGCGCCGACAGCGCTTCGGCGTCGATCATGGTTCGTGTGGACTTGAAGGAGGGAGAAGGGGCGGGGCCGCCACGACGCTGACCCCGACACATCCCGCCCCATTCTCCCCGCTCCCCCCCTCCTCCACCCCGCTCCACGCCTCTTCGCCTCACCACGCCTCAACGCGCCTACCAGAACTGCCACGACAACCGCGAAATGCCCTTCACTAGCGCCTTGCTGATGTAGTATAAATAATACTGAACTATGTATATTCGTTCACTAATAAAGATATATTATAAAAAAATTATTATACTATGCAAATGATTTCTTCGATAAAGATAAATATAGAATGATCTTTAATTTTATCAGTTTGCCTGAAGCTTCTTCCACTTTGCCCAATCCTCATAAATTATACATTTTAATTAAAGGAAATATTTATTTGTTTCAAAGAGGTACTTTATTGTTAAAACAACTTTTTTTTCAAAACAAATTAGCAATTTTAATTTTCTTCTTTCAACGCTCTTTACAGTCGTCTTTCATTAGGTTCTTCTCTTTCACGATTTGTTTCATTTTCTTTAACCAGCTTTGGCCTTCCTCTTCTTTATTACTTAGTGTTATAAACGTAATAATATTATTAACTAACATTAATACATAAAAAAGACATACTATGTTTTATATACGGGATGTTTTTCCCTAAAAGATTTCATGAAGAGCACTTAATAATTATATCTAGATTTCTTGGTATTAAGTGACGAACTCAAGAACTTCATTCTATTACCTCATTATTTCCCTTTTATTATTTTTCCGCTATCGTATCTTCCTGTTGAAGAATTTCTTGGCTCGTTGTTCTTGTCGGCGCGGTGGGCGGAAGCGGCTAACAGCTTCACTTGGGCGTCGCGGCGCCCGGCCCTGCTCGGCGGTCGATGGCTCGTGGGCGCCAGGGCTGCCCGGCGCCCGCCGCGCGCCTCCGCGTCGGCGGAAGTGGGCCCAGCTGCTTTGCGCCAGGAGGAAGTTTTCCGCCGTCGACCCGCAGACGTATTGACGTTCGTACCAGTGTACGTCTGGGAGACGAGGTTTTCCTTCGTAAGACCGTCGTTTCTCCCGACGTGCAAATAATACGTCTTTTTGAACGGGATATTTCGACTGGTGGAAAGTCAATACAATTCATGGTGCGAATGTTTGACTGTTTGTAATTTTTGTCGCTTCTTCTTCGGTCCTATCTTCCATACACGGAAGTTAGGTGACCCATAACGGGTTTTCTTGGGATAAATTTTTCAGGGTGGTTTCCCGTTGCCTTCCCTGATATGATGATGATGATGATGATGATAGGGGGTGAAAGGAAGAACACAATACAACCATGCCCGAGGCGGGACTCGAACCCGCGATCTTTCGGTACGAGATCGCTACGGCACTACTGCCTTAGCGATCTCGGCCACCGGATCGGCTTTGTCGTTTAACAGTAGTACAAAACCGGCTTTTCATAATACTGAATCATTTATTTTACTACTTGCAAATATTTTTTTTAGGCCAGGTCCTGGGCTCCATATTAAAATATCCTAATTGTTAATAAAAATTGTAATACTTTCAAACGTTTATGAGCAAACAGAATTAAATTCGAGAAATGATATTTCGCAGCCAAACAGAGTCAATTTAACTTTATATAAAATTCGAGATTTGCTCATATGATCGCCCGGATCACGGAGAGGCGGCGTCAAGAAGGAAAGATAGTTTTTCATTTCAGGATATCATGTTTCGTTATATTGTATTTTTTATTTCAAGTGATGTTTAGTTGATACTTGGCTGTCAGGAATACGCTATGTCGTAGGCACAGTTTTAAACATTTTGTTTTTCATAACCTGTGGCCATTTCCCTCTGAGGAAGGTCGGAGTACCGAAACATTCACAACTATGCGTAGAACGCGACGTCTCACGGACAGTCAAGTATCTATCGACTCCGACCGCTGAAGCTAACGCTTTTATTGTTTTGTGTTCGAACTGTGATACAATTAAATCCAACGTTATTAACATGGAGTAACCTCGTACAATTTATAATATTGGAACATGTACTAATCGTATCAGACTGAGGAAGGTTCCGAACGAGACTGGGGTAACGCTGAACTGAAACGCCGTAAGAAAATAACCTTGAACATTACCAGTATGTCTGTTTATTTGCCTAGTAAGATACTATTGTGTCTTTAATGAAATTTATAATTAATAATTTGTAAAGATTCATTTGATGAAGAGATGGAAGAAGGTTTTATTTTTGATGGAATCTAATGTATGTTTATCATCAGTTTTCAATATAGTTACAGTTTCAATATAATTTTCAAGATGCTTAGTGCAAGAAAGCATGAATTACGAGAAATAAACTTGAAACTATTTTAGGTTCCGCTCGCGCACAGGTGTCAAATGTTTTAAGTAAAGAACTCAGCCGCCTGGTACTACATGAAGCCATTCGGAAGCACGCTGATAAAAAATCTGTAAGATGCTGCCAGGAGAAAAAGGATGTAAGAAATAGTTTTCTTTAGGTGGCAAAGAACACTAAGAAGGGAGACATGCTTTAGAATGAATGGAGGTGGAGGGAGAGGCGGTGAAGGCAATGGCAGTCGTATGTAGCCAAAATTGAAGTAGCTAACTATAATCATCTATAGACACTTTTAGAGGCAATATCGTAGTGAAAAGTCTTGCATTTTAGGAATTATTTGAAATAAAAGCTTTAAGCGTGGTTCCGAATATGATCCGGAGACGACGTACAAGAGATATTGTACTAATAACAAAAGGGGTAATAAAAACTAATGTATGAAGACCAAGTTTGGATACGTAAAGAAATTTTGGTGTAAAT
>BOPP01000207.1:35572-58633 GCA_017312745.1 Gryllus bimaculatus
CAAAGAGAGAGATACGATCAGCAGTAAAATATTATGATCTGTAAACGGCAACCTTCAAGCATTACGAGATGTAAAAGCTTCAAGTCGAAGGTCGGATGCAGTTCTCTCTGGTTTTAGGGTATTTCATGCTTCAACAGGGCAACTGCGGCCAATTATTCTGTAGCAGTGAACTTGCATAACTCATTTACTAAACATCGGCAATTAACTTATCGGCTATACTTTTTGACGAATACAACTCCGCAATTGAATACAAATTAATTTACCTAAGTAGAGTGTTTTCGCGGTACTGGCATAATGTGTTGTATTTTTAAACTTCTTCATATCCTGGTTTGGGAAATGAATTTTGATTCGCATTCTTTCGAATTTCTTTTTTCCGGACATGTCGCTATCTTTCTTGTAGCAAGAAGTTTCCTACTAAATTTGAAACAAAGAAAGATTTCAAGTATCTAATTAGAACTTTTCAGAGAATTAGAGAGATTAATTCAGATCTATCGCATGTTTTATAAACCTAAATTTCGATCGTAGTTTCGTTACAAACCATTACTTTCCTCATATAAACTTTTTCAAACCGCAACATAAACATACACCACCTACTATAGCAAGTAGCTGAAATCCCTCAGGCTAAAATCATATAGCGCATTTTAACCGTCAGCTCTTCTCTCGGTTATCAGTTGACACTTTGTGCTTTAAGTTAAACTCCCTGCCTTTTTACCCTACGATAATCTTAACCCTAACCTTCCACTTCATCACTCGGTGGTTACTAGTATATGCCCATTGCGTATCCCAGAACATTCTCTATCCGCTTTGGCCTTGTAAGTCCTGTTCTAGAATCCCTAGTAGAGTTTTGTTGGCGATCAGCCTGAAACTCAAGTTGTTTTGTGCTACGCCTGCATTGCAGGAAGTCACATTTAGCATACGACCATAACAGCCACTTTGGAAAGGAAGGACTGGGAAAGGTATTGGGGGTACTTGAATGATTCATACTATGGAGGTTGAAAAAGCGCCACACGTGCCTTCAAACTCGGATAGCAAGCCTTAATGCCCAATCTGGCAAATCAGCATTGTCATTAGTAGCCCTGTTACTATTCGGAGATGGCGACCTAAGCACTACACCATGCATTTCCGCTCTGACGAAGGTCGCAGAATAGCGGCCGAAACGTTTCCCCTGTGCTTAGGACGCCTGTGACTCGCGCGGGCAGCCAAGTAGCTTACTGACTCCGGCCGGGAAGCCTCAAGTTTTCAGGCAATGGCGTTTGGTCAAATGCAGTGATTTGAACAGGAGGTTCCTACGAATCGGTCCGCCGACGGAGGCGTATTTTCTACACTAGCTAAGTAGCAAAGATGAGTTCATACGCTTCTGGGGGAGATTCTCGCGGTCGACTGCTCTGATCGAAGTTTTCCGTGGTTTGTCCGTATCAATACCAGGGGAATACGGAGCAAGTACTCCTAACACATACGGGCAATGGACCACGCGCGTTCTACCTTTTCTCTTCCCTTGTCATAAACCTCTCCCCTCTTTTTGGTCGCGAAATGACCATATTGGACCACGCGAAGGCCCTCACTGTAGCCAGCCAAGGCCCATTGATATTCTCCGGGGCAAGTGCAGATGACCTATTTCAAGCGCTTCTACGAGCCCAATTCATTTTACAACTCCGAGGTTGTTAGCCCTGAAGGATGGGGCATTGAAATAATCATGAAGAAGAAATGAAAAGACAATCACAACATACAGACAAACACAAACATTCCATGCCGGGTGGGACTCGAACCTGCAAACCCAAAACACCCCAAAGTACTACCTCAAGCACGAAGGAAAACTACGACTGTTCAGCCTTAGCGATCACAGCTATCGGCCGGCATCTCTGCCCTTATTTACAATTCAGGCACACACACATATGACGGGAAGAATACGTGCTGTCCCGGCTGGGTGGGGTGCTCCGCTTGGAAGATACCCAGAGGGGGAACCCCATGCGTAGGTCGGGCATCCAGCTCAAACCACCAGCGCGAGAAAGACCTGTCACGTGCCACTATGAAAATTTACTGCGCTAACGGGAATGCAGTTGGCGTGCTCGGAGACATCAATCCAACCACGTCGGTATCGAATCGTAGACCGCTGTAATGTATTATCACGGCACCGCCGACACCTCAACTCTGCGGAACCGCGCTTTTCCTCAACCAAACCCCTTTCGCGTGTCGTCTTCCGCTGGGCGCCGGCGTTCCGCTCAGTAGCACTATACGGGGGCGCTTCGGCGGTGTTCACCGGGGGCGTGAAAGGCGACCTCGCAGCAGCGGCGTGGCAGGCGAAACTCCTCGACGCACGCCCACGCAACTGGAGCGACCAACATTTCTCTCAGGCGCCGTTCATTATACCCTTCCCGAAGCACCCTCCCGACGGCAGCGCCGTTATTATTCATAGCGCCTACATGGCACCGGAAAGTCACTCCGCAAGGGGTTTGAGGATGGGTGCTAGCGACAGACGTTTGTGTTGTAGCACGGAACTGCAGAAACAAATTGAAAACGCGAATTGGTTCTCCACCCACAATCAAGACAGATGTTGGAAAATACTCTTGTTTTCCCGGTGGAATCTGGTTGCACGAACATAAATGCGGTTATTATAGGAGCTCTGATTTGGATCGGTGCGAAAGAGACTTTCCAGGCGCGCTGCTACTAACAATGCCGCGTGGCCGCCTTCCGCCCTCGTCAACATCGCTGCACCCTCCCACCGCGCCGCCCACACACCGTCGCCTCGCCTTCACCTAACCGCGCGATTATCGACTCCCTCCCCCCGACCTCCCCGCTACATCACGCTAACTCCCGTGCCCCTCCTCTCCCGCCGCAACAATTACATCCCATTCGCCATTACTGTCACTTTTTTCTCCCCGTCATCCCGTCGGGCGTCCACACACCGCGCGCGGGCATCAGCGCCGCCGCCGCGGCCGCCGTCACTTCGTCCCGTCAGCGTCACAAAGCCAACTGCGCCGCCGCTGCCGCCAGCACGCGGGCCGCTCCCAGCATCAAAATATTCAGCCCGGCCGTCGCCGTTGCGTCACGGCCGCCGCAGCAGAAGTCGCTGCGCGCTTATCAATCGCCACGCCAATACTACAACGCGCCCCGCGCGCGCCGCAGGATGGCCAGCGACAAGGCGCTCGCTCACACCGCTTCCGCTCGCTGGCGGATTGTAAAATAAATAAACATATTTATTTTTGGGGCCGGCTCAGGGCCCGCCCCGCCATTTAGCCTGGCTCTTTCCGCCCTGACCCATTTACCAAAAAAAATAATGCAATAGTTAGATTGAAAAGAAGATCATTAAAAGAGAAATACGTAGGCAATTTGGATGAGGGGATTTTCAACATTGGAAGACAGGAATGCTAAGTGCGGAGGAAGGAGTAGAATAGAAAGGGAATACTCTCCAGCTTTTGTGAGATGAAATTTTTTTTAAATTTATTTTACGTTGAATGATAAATATATTAGAAAGCTAGAGAAATTTACCCAAACTTTAGATAATTATATTTTCTGACCTCCTGCAAAATTAAGGTCAAGAAATTAATTCGACGGATGTTGTATAAGTCCAAAGGTTATACAGGTACTATAAATGTTTCAACAGACGTTTTTGAAGGAGCTAAGATAGCCGTACTGTTTATTGAATACTCCTAAAGAAAAGACTAGAAAGGGAGGAAATATCGTCAGCATACGAGCGAAAACACATCAAGTTCAAGAGTTCAGGCCCTGAAAATTGTGTACAGCGTTATGGATTTGTTTGCTCTAAATCAGTGCTTGGTACTCAGCGTCAAAGTTTTATCCAAAGCAATTGTGAACGCGTCTTCTCCTTCTCTTGTACTTTTTTCTATATTAATTTACTTTTTAATTTATAAACAAGGTTACTTGTCCAGCTAACTCATTTGCGCGGTTTGTAGAAAGTTTATATTTTTGTGTTAGTCACGATCCTGCCTTTACAAAGTCTTGTCGTATCAGTTAATAAGTTAACTGATCTGTTTTCAGGATATATCTAGTGACAGCAATAAGCAGCCATTTCCTTTTAGGCGGTAAAACTAATATTTCAACTAAAAACCATACTCATGAAACTCCCTACTACATTTCACTAATGATTTTGCTTCAAACTCCTCACACCAATCAAATAAACATAAAATTAAACCAACACGAAAGTATAAAGATCAACAACAATAAAAATAAAACTCTTAAAAGCATAAAAACATTCATACTTATATACAGACGCGGATCCACGAGGAGACAAATGAGGAAATCCCCCCCCCTAATTTTTTTCTGTAACTAATAATTTAATTTCTCCCGAAACGTTGAAGCAATTTTTCGGATAAGTATTAAAACGAATAAAATTTATCGCCAGCATCAGCCTGAGTGTAGCCTGCAAAATCTGTAATGACATAAAACATTCGACCTAAACATTTAAATTTTCCTCTCCCAAGAATGTGTCTCTGATCCGCCGTGTATATAAAACAAACCAATCCAAAATTTTCAATCCATACAAGACATCTATTTACGGATTTTTAATGAAGTTGCCCAATTTAATATGCAGGCTACACTCAGCTGATGCTGCGATAAATTTTATTCGTTTTAATACTTATCCGAAAATTGCTTCAACGTTTCGGGAGAAATTTAAATTATTAGTTACAGAAAAAAATTAGGGGGGGGGGATTTCCCTCATTTGTCTCCTCGTGGATCCGCGTCTGTATATAATGTATGAATGGTTTTATGTTTTAAGAGTTTTATTTTTATTGTTGTTGATCTTATACTTCGTGTATTTTAAATTTTATGTCATTTGATTGGTGTGAGGAGTTTGAAGCAAATCATTAGTGAAATGAGTAGGAGTTTCATGAGTATGGTTTTTAGTGAAATATTAGTTTTACGCCTAAAAGAAATGGCTGCTTATTGCTTCACTAGATATATCCTGAAAACAGATCAGTTAACTTATTAACTGATACGACAAGACTTTGTAAAGGCAGGATCGTGACTAACACAAAAATATAAACTTTCTACAAACCGCGCAAATGAGTTAGCTGGACAAGTAACCTTGTTTATAAATTAAAAAGTAAATTAATATAGAAAAAAGTACAAGAGAAGGAGAAGACGCGTTCACAATTGCTTTGGATAAAACTTTGACGCTGAGTACCAAGCACTGATTTAGAGCAAACAAATCCATAACGCTGTACACAATTTTCAGGGCCTGAACTCTTGAACTTGATGTGTTTTCGCTCGTATGCTGACGATATTTCCTCCCTTTCTAGTCTTTTCTTTAGGAGTATTCAATAAACAGTACGGCTATCTTAGCTCCTTCAAAAACGTCTGTTGAAACATTTATAGTACCTGTATAACCTTTGGACTTATACAACATCCGTCGAATTAATTTCTTGACCTTAATTTTGCAGGAGGTCAGAAAATATAATTATCTAAAGTTTGGGTAAATTTCTCTAGCTTTCTAATATATTTATCATTCAACGTAAAATAAATTTAAAAAAAATTTCATCTCACAAAAGCTGGAGAGTATTCCCTTTCTATTCTACTCCTTCCTCCGCACTTAGCATTCCTGTCTTCCAATGTTGAAAATCCCCTCATCCAAATTGCCTACGTATTTCTCTTTTAATGATCTTCTTTTCAATCTAACTATTGCATTATTTTTTTTGGTAAATGGGTCAGGGCGGAAAGAGCCAGGCTAAATGGCGGGGCGGGCCCTGAGCCGGCCCCAAAAATAAATATGTTTATTTATTTTACAATCCGCCAGCGAGCGGAAGCGGTGTGAGCGAGCGCCTTGTCGCTGGCCATCCTGCGGCGCGCGCGGGGCGCGTTGTAGTATTGGCGTGGCGATTGATAAGCGCGCAGCGACTTCTGCTGCGGCGGCCGTGACGCAACGGCGACGGCCGGGCTGAATATTTTGATGCTGGGAGCGGCCCGCGTGCTGGCGGCAGCGGCGGCGCAGTTGGCTTTGTGACGCTGACGGGACGAAGTGACGGCGGCCGCGGCGGCGGCGCTGATGCCCGCGCGCGGTGTGTGGACGCCCGACGGGATGACGGGGAGAAAAAAGTGACAGTAATGGCGAATGGGATGTAATTGTTGCGGCGGGAGAGGAGGGGCACGGGAGTTAGCGTGATGTAGCGGGGAGGTCGGGGGGAGGGAGTCGATAATCGCGCGGTTAGGTGAAGGCGAGGCGACGGTGTGTGGGCGGCGCGGTGGGAGGGTGCAGCGATGTTGACGAGGGCGGAAGGCGGCCACGCGGCATTGTTAGTAGCAGCGCGCCTGGAAAGTCTCTTTCGCACCGATCCAAATCAGAGCTCCTATAATAACCGCATTTATGTTCGTGCAACCAGATTCCACCGGGAAAACAAGAGTATTTTCCAACATCTGTCTTGATTGTGGGTGGAGAACCAATTCGCGTTTTCAATTTGTTTCTGCAGTTCCGTGCTACAACACAAACGTCTGTCGCTAGCACCCATCCTCAAACCCCTTGCGGAGTGACTTTCCGGTGCCATGTAGGCGCTATGAATAATAACGGCGCTGCCGTCGGGAGGGTGCTTCGGGAAGGGTATAATGAACGGCGCCTGAGAGAAATGTTGGTCGCTCCAGTTGCGTGGGCGTGCGTCGAGGAGTTTCGCCTGCCACGCCGCTGCTGCGAGGTCGCCTTTCACGCCCCCGGTGAACACCGCCGAAGCGCCCCCGTATAGTGCTACTGAGCGGAACGCCGGCGCCCAGCGGAAGACGACACGCGAAAGGGGTTTGGTTGAGGAAAAGCGCGGTTCCGCAGAGTTGAGGTGTCGGCGGTGCCGTGATAATACATTACAGCGGTCTACGATTCGATACCGACGTGGTTGGATTGATGTCTCCGAGCACGCCAACTGCATTCCCGTTAGCGCAGTAAATTTTCATAGTGGCACGTGACAGGTCTTTCTCGCGCTGGTGGTTTGAGCTGGATGCCCGACCTACGCATGGGGTTCCCCCTCTGGGTATCTTCCAAGCGGAGCACCCCACCCAGCCGGGACAGCACGTATTCTTCCCGTCATATGTGTGTGTGCCTGAATTGTAAATAAGGGCAGAGATGCCGGCCGATAGCTGTGATCGCTAAGGCTGAACAGTCGTAGTTTTCCTTCGTGCTTGAGGTAGTACTTTGGGGTGTTTTGGGTTTGCAGGTTCGAGTCCCACCCGGCATGGAATGTTTGTGTTTGTCTGTATGTTGTGATTGTCTTTTCATTTCTTCTTCATGATTATTTCAATGCCCCATCCTTCAGGGCTAACAACCTCGGAGTTGTAAAATGAATTGGGCTCGTAGAAGCGCTTGAAATAGGTCATCTGCACTTGCCCCGGAGAATATCAATGGGCCTTGGCTGGCTACAGTGAGGGCCTTCGCGTGGTCCAATATGGTCATTTCGCGACCAAAAAGAGGGGAGAGGTTTATGACAAGGGAAGAGAAAAGGTAGAACGCGCGTGGTCCATTGCCCGTATGTGTTAGGAGTACTTGCTCCGTATTCCCCTGGTATTGATACGGACAAACCACGGAAAACTTCGATCAGAGCAGTCGACCGCGAGAATCTCCCCCAGAAGCGTATGAACTCATCTTTGCTACTTAGCTAGTGTAGAAAATACGCCTCCGTCGGCGGACCGATTCGTAGGAACCTCCTGTTCAAATCACTGCATTTGACCAAACGCCATTGCCTGAAAACTTGAGGCTTCCCGGCCGGAGTCAGTAAGCTACTTGGCTGCCCGGGAGTCACAGCGTCCTAAGCACAGGGGGAAACGTTTCGGCCGCTATTCTTCGACCTTCGTCAGAGCGAAATGCAAGGTGCAGTACTTAGTACGCGGCATCTCGCGAATGGCACAGTAGCTACTATCGGCAGTGCTGTTTGTGAGATTAACTTTGCCAGATTGGGCATGACGGCTTCCTTCCGAGTTGTGGCACTGTGGCGCTCATAAAAACCTCCATGTTGAATCTTCAGTACCCTGATACTATTCCAGTCCTCTCCCCTATGGTATGTGTGTGTAAATGTGACTGCCTGCATGCCAGAGGTAGTACCAACAACGTGAGTTCCAGATGACCGCCAGCAAAACTTTCCTACTAGGGCTAGCAGACTAGGGCTACGAACTTACAAGCCAAGCGGTAGAGAATGCTCTCGATCGCAATGGGCTTACTAGTAACAGCGGAGTGATGAAGTGGAAGTTAGGGTTAAGACATCGTAGGGTGTAAAAAGGCAGAGGAGTTAAACTTAAAGCACGGAGTGTCAACTGATAACCGAGAGGAAGAGCTGACGTTAAAATGCGCAATTATGATTTTTCCTGAGGGATTTCAGCTACTTGCTATAGTAGGTGGTGTTATGTTTATGTTGCGGTTGAAAAAGTTTTATGAGGAAGTAGATGTTTGTAACGAAACTACGATCGAAATTTAGGTTTATAAAACATTGCGATAGATCTGAATTATCTTCCTAATTTTTGAAAAGGTTTCTAATTAGATACTTTGAAATCTTCTTTGTTCAAATTTAGTAGAAACTCTTGTACAAGAAATGATAGCGACATTTCCCTGAAAAGAAATTCGAAAGAATTGCGAATCAAAATTCATTTCCAAACAGGATATGAAGAAGTTTAAAATAAACACATTTGCAGTACCAAACACCTTACTTAGGTAAATTTAATTTTTATTCATGCGGAGTTTGTATCGTCAAAAGTATAGCCGATATTTAGTGCCGATGTTTAGTATGAGTTTATTGCAGATCACTGCTACAAATAATTGCGCAGTTGCCCTGTTGAGCATGAAATACTAAAACAGAGAGAACTGCATCCGACCTTCTACTGAAGCTTTTTACTCTCGTAACGCTTGAAGGTTGCGTTTTTACAGATCATAATATTTTTACTGCTGATCGTAACCTTTGAAGCTGAAAACCGTTTTGGATGTATCTTAGCGAGAAATAAAACGCAGTTCCTTTCTAATTTCTTTTAAATTGAAATGGAAATAATGGTGTTACAACATTGCACACTAGACGTAAAGGCCAAGGCAATTAAAATTCTTATAATAAAATTATTATTATTATTAAATTCATTTTGTGCCACAATTTCGAGAAAACTATTTCTTTGTAAGAACTACGGTCTTTCAGAGGAATTAAACTGTCCGATAATACTTATAATGCGTTATATTATTCTTCAAATAAACAAAAAGCCAGCATGTACTTATGAGGTACAATGGTACGTGTTGGGAAATAGTTAAAGTATATTTTGAATTCACAGATTCTAGTCCAGTATAACGTGAAGATAAATATGACAAAATCTGCACACATCGCTCTTAGCTTCTTAAAAGTTAGGATTTGAAAGGGCTGCGTGTTTAACCATGGAGGTTACGCGACTTGCCAAAGAAAAACTTGTAAACTTGAAAAAAGTATGGCAGTTCACATCGAGCATGTTTATGCTTCTTTATATCAGCAATGGGATATTTAGGCATTTAAACCTCACTAAAAATACATATTAAATAATCCGTGTTACATAAAAATCCTATATTATATTATATTTCAACCATCCTCCCAAACACCTAGAAACTATTCTTACAAATGCCAATCCCCGCAATCATAAATGAATGTTGCTATTTACTCAGTAACACACACGCACATAAAAATTCAACAAAGAGTGGTGTAAAAGACATTCTTTAAACACCATTTCAATCAGAAAAATGCTTCAGTTTTCGTTAGTATAATATTAGCATTGGATATTTTGGGTTTTGTTAGAAGATGAAAATAAAAATACGAGTAACCTCCTCTATTTTTCCGGGTTTTGTAGAGATATAGCCGTGTGTTCAAAACGAAAGTTATTGGCATGTTTAAAAAATAAAATTCTATGTAGATTAGGGAGGAGTGAGAGTGAAAAAAATAAATTTTAATCATACCAAAATATCGACCACTCTGTGATTATTTGTTTGTTTTTTATTGTCTTTGGAATTGGACGTTGTAATGTGTAAAACACTCTACATTAGATGTAATTACTTAAATATACTTAAAATTTATTTACAATACTCTTACTTACTACCAGAGAGGTAGAGATACCTTTACACGATAACTCAACTTTGTACTGAGATCTGAGAATTTGTATAGGGAAGTATGAAAAAGGATTTTCTTTCCAATTGAGATGGGGGTCTAAGTTAAGGCTTAGGTATTTTATTTGTTTGTTGTGAGGGTGCCATCGTACGTCTTCTTCGTTAAATGTTAAGGGAGGTCTTACGGGAAAACATTTTGACGGCTATTATGTCGAATCGATTTTAATTTTGTTTTTAGCTGTCCAGCTGCCTATTCGGTGTAGTTATATCAGAAGATCTACCATCCACAAGTTCTGCTATTTTTAATATTATTATGTTTTGAAAGATAGGCTACGTACAAGTTATGTAGAACGGGAGATAACGTAGAGCCTTGAGGTACGCCTGCCTTGTCTGCTTTCGGATTAGTGATGGCTATAAACTGTAACGGCAAAACGTCTATTGCTGAGGAACTACCGTAAGATATTAGAATTTTTAAACCAATGCCTTAGCCCCAGAAATGAACCAACCGTTTGGTTTGAGCGGCGGGGGCGGGGGGGGAGCAAAAAGCCAATTTCCGCGTTACGGAAGCTCCGCTGGCAAACTTGCGGCGAGCGGCATCAACTGTTTTTAATATCCGCGCGCGTCGGGGGAGGCCACCGTGGCGAACGCGGGCGCGGGGGGCGTGCGTGGCCATCAATCACGGTCAGGTGCGGCGTTCGACAGCCGGTGCGGCCCGAGGAGGCACACGGCGGCGCAGGGGGCCCGCGACACGGCCGGGCGCCACGCCCCCCAGATTGCATCTGGCGCAGGTGGCCCTGAGTCAGCCTCCGCTGCCGCGCCGCGCCGCGCCCGCCGCCCCGGCCCGGCCCGGCCCAGCGAAGGGTTGCGGCGGCTGCAACGAGCTTTCAATACTCTGCCGATATTGTTAACTCATTCCGTATTCAAATGGAGGGAACGAGGGGCGTGTAAAGCGAGTCTTTGGTGATCAGCTCAACGAGTCGAGAATTTTCTAAATTGATTTTAGCGGAGAGAATTATTTTTAAGAAATAGTAACTTAGTGACTTTCAGACTTTTTAGATATTGTAAATTCATTCCATATTCAAATGGAGTGAATGAGGGGCGTGTAAAACTGTGTGACTCTGGTGAACAGCTTAACGAGTCTAGAATTTTCAAAATTGATTTTATCGAAGTATTTTAATTAATAAATCGTAACTTAATGTCTTTTTAGTATTCGAGACAATATTATTTTTCTATAATAATATAATGACATGAATAGTTGCATAATTTCTTTCAATTTGATGTCGTGTTTCTTTTTACGAACTTCATCATCTTCGTTATTTTTTTTTTTTTTTGCGATTCCTTTAATTTTAATATTAACGGGGACTGATATTGTGAATCATATTCTTAAGTTATTATTAATACATACTTTTATCTATATGATTTAAACAAAATTAATATTGACATTTCTTCAAACGTCATTCTGATTTTGTCAAAATGATGCCATAAAATATACTGGTCAGTCTCACATAATATTTCGATTTTTGTGGTATCGCACATCGCAGTCAGCCATCGCCGACGGTAACAGCGCTGTCGAAAGTTTCAGCTTCCAATGAGGGAGCGACGACTTTTTGATTCTCTCGCCGATATTGTAAAGTCATTCCGTATTCAAATATGATGATGAATGAGAGGCTTGTAGAATGCAAGGCTTGAGTGAGCAACTTAACATGTCAAAATCTTTCAAAATCGATTTTAACGAAGAGTAATACGTGTACGTAATCGTAATGTATTGTTTTTCTGTGTTATTAACAACATGATTTTCACTTATGCGATGAAAAATCACATCCTCACTTCTTTCAATACATGGTATTGTTTTCTTTCATAAAACATTTAACAATGAATTACCTATAGTCAGACTTTTGTCTGATTTTTCTTTATTCTTTATTTTAACGCAAGTTTACACCGTGAATCATTTATTTCTTTTCATGTAACTTTACAAACGTTTTTAATATAAATATAATACATTTTGTTTATACAGTATCTTGGTAAAAATACCATAGAATACGATGTTAAATTCGACCAAAACCTCTATATTACGGCATGTACCTGAGAGGCTCCTCCATTTGTCATGGTATTAAGGGGATAAAGTTTCTAAAAAGTGCGAAACAACGGGCATTCAGTAATCTTGCCGTTATTAAAAAGTCATTTTGTATTCAAGTAAGGTGAGGAAAACTCTTAACGTGAAGATTTCAATACACAATTTAATGTAGTGAAAGTTATTAAAATCGATTTTACAGAACAGTTATAATTCTACTTCTTTTCCTTGGGGGTTTATCCACACGACAGCCGGCTACCCTTTACTTCTCAATGGGACGCATATTTCACCGTACACAAGTCACTAAAACATTTGCTCTCTCCACTGATCTGGGGTCAGCAGAATTCGAGGCTCTCCGCGACAACACGTACATGAGAGGCAAGGAACACACAACCACGCCCAAGGCTGGAATCGAACCCGCGACTCTTCGGACCGGAGCGCTATGTCGGTACATGCTCTTAGCCACATCGAATATCCAGGAAGACAGTCATAATTCTTCATAATCATAATTTCTTACTGTTTAAGAAGTTATACACGTTGAAAAAGAAGAATTGAAAATTAAAATATCAGTTTATTTTTTTTTAAAAATGGCTCCCTTTTAAGAGTTGCTGGGAAAGATAGTTAACGTGTTTGCTCATAGTAACTTTATTCTTATTTATACGTTTCTGAAAATTAACATTCATTACAGGACACATAAGATCGTATAAGATTGAGACACAAAGCGTGTTAATTTTAATGGAACATGTTTGTTTGTTGGAACTGGAAATTTCAATTTTATTCACAACTAATGATTTTGTAAAATTGAAGAAAAAATATTGTTAAGTGATACTAAGCTTTTGGAATCTTTTCACTAATTGTATGCCAATGTCACTCGATATTGCTACGTCATTAAATTCTTACGAAATATATTATAATATATTATAACTTTCGTATTATTTTTACGCGAGTAACGCAACTAGTTGCAATATTATTCTTCCGCCATTGAAATGGATGTTTCGAATTAGAGTAAACAATCTGTATTTAAATTTACATTAATTCAAAGATACAAAGGTGTTAAGCGCTACGGCCTTGTCGTCTGCTGGACTTCATGTACCCTAACGTTTGTTTCCCCTAAATTTGGTGGTTTAAGACTCGTAGTTCACAACGAGCAACAAACATTTCCCCAAAACACGAACCCGATGTCGTTCCCACAACGTGTCCGCACGACACGCGCATACAGGAGACGCTAACACTCCCACACGCAGAGGCCGGCGCGGCGCGGGGTGGCGCGGCGCGTTGCGCGGCGTGAACGGCGGCGCGCGCAGATAGCAGCGGTCAAGCAGGGCGGTCTGCGGTCAAACCGGGTCATATCGCCTCGCGCCGCCGCCGCCAGCGCGCGCGCCGCGTGATCAAGGGCACGTGAGGGCGCGGGGCGGGTTCAAGCGCCGGCGCGCGGGGGGGTGGAAGGGGGAGGGTGGGGGCGGGACGGGGCGCTTCCCCTCCCCCGCGCGCGTCGTTAGTCCACTGAACGGTTCGCCCCCGCGCCGCGAGGCCGGCCCGCGCCGCCCCCGCGCCGCGCCCGGGCCGCGCCGCGCCGCCCCGCGCGGTCTCCGACTGTCCAGCGCGTCCGCCGCCGCGGTGGATAGAATCCATTTCCCCGCATGCTGGCTTAGCTGCCGCGAGCTTACTGCATCCTACGCTGTTTTCTAGCGAGGTTTTGACCGAATGAAGGTCGTGATGTGGACCATAGAATAGAGGAGTCCGCCGCCTTCTGCCACTGGTAGAGGGGTTTCGATCCCGCCCGTTCGAGAGGTGGCTTGCAGGGCATCAACTGATGTCATGGCTGTTCCCTCTGACCGGGAAGGATCGAGTCCGCGGCAGTCGCCGGGATTATTCGACACTAGCTTGTCAGCGAGGTGGCGAGGTTCAGTTCGCGCTCGTGGAGGAGAATTCCTACGGGCCGGCTTGAAGGCATTCCGGTAAAGCAACCTTGGCGTGACGGTGGGCAAAACGACGTCTTGAAACCAAACAAATATTTTGTCCATTCGCAATTAGGTTCGTCTCAATACCATCTAAGCAACTCTTATCGGTAATGTCTCCGCTGGGAGAGAAAAATTTATTTTCTTTCTTTATTACATTTTGGTATGTGCTGAAAAATCAGTTCTTGAGCATAATTATCGTTTATATACTGATGCATACACATCCTGTTAGGGCCCTCTTGCTCTCGCCTAGTCGTTCCCTTCTCGAAATTTTTTCTCAAGTGCCAACTATTTGCAGTATAGTGGATGTGTGTAAAGTAGAAGACTCTTTTTAACTGTAATATAACGACGAATGGAGTAGAATGAGTTAAAAAAAAAAGTAAAATAGCATGTTTTAGGAACTATTCTTTATAATATTTTTGGACGTTACGTTTCTTTTTTTATTCACTCTCGAACTGTAGAATATTTTTTGTTCAGGCATCAGTTTACAGAAGACCTTTACCATCTGGACGGCGTATTACGGGTTTACAACTATGAATCACATGTTTTCATTCACTTCGCAAAAGAATAAAACGATGCAATTCGTTCTCTACTTTCGCGATTTATCGTATTGCTAATCTTTTTTGTTTCAGCTAACAATTAAATAAACGTTCATTTGGGTAGGTCTGGGATACTTGTAAGAAGATATAAAATGAACAGTTAATTTTGGAGAGGTAAACACGATGCAGAATTTTAACCCAACTGAGAAAGGAGAAATTCAGTCATATTTCACAAAGCATACATTTTTGGGTTGGAACACCTCCGAGTTGCTTCACACTTTTATTATAATAACATAAATATATGAACAGAAATGAAAATTAAACTTTAAGAAGTAAATGACTAACTTTTGTTTTACTTTGAATATGGCTTTAATACGGTGAAGAAGACATTGTGCTAGAACACATGTGTACGTGTTTAATATCATAGGCAGGTTATATAAGAAATGGACTTGAAACGAAATAAAATAAGTATTATATGCATTTTTGTTTGGGTATAGGAATCGCGTTTTGTACCGGCTCTTATTATTTCACTGCAATATTTCAAACAGCAACTTGCAATTGTTACGGTGTCCCTGCAGTGTTTCGTATTCACCCAAGCGCGTTATACGCGACTTCTCTGCTCGGTGGCTTTCCTATGGCTTCTGGCATTTTATTTATAGAAGAAAAGAAGCAAAAAAACTATTTTTTCTGGCCTATTTAAATTTATATTATTGCAGCTAGAATTTTTACGACTAGTTTAATGTTTTTTGAACATAGCAAAAAATTTTGAATCAATTTCAGTATTCATATGGTGAATATCACTTGAAAGTATAAAAAACGGCATTTAGGGGTAAATTAATCACTTCATTTTCAGTAGCTTTTGTAATTTTGTTACTTACTGTTATTGTATAGGCACTAATCTATCGCCTGATACCTTTAAAAGGTTAACTGCATTCAAAATGAACAAATTTATTCAATAAATTTTTTTATAACACTGGCATATTCGTCACTAAAAATGTCTTATTGAAGGCCACATCCAGAATTAATCTATGTTTTAAATAGTTCATAACATAAAATACATTTATTAGAACTGCTAATTGGTATGACGGTGGCAGTTAATGCACTAATTGGAAAATTACAAACTTACATTAACAATAGTACTAATAATGATATATAACAATAATCAATAATAATATGATAATAATAAACCAATAATAATAGGATACCGGTACAATACAGTACAAGAGAAAAGACGGCATTGAAAAGTGCATTGATCAGCGTTGCACCGACTTACTTCACTAACTACATTTCCCATAACGTCCTATTAATCCCATCATCTCCCATTAACTAACTTGTATGCAGATCAAACTTCTCTATGGCGGACTTCCTTGTGGTTTTCTTCTCAAGAATTTTTATTTATATATATATACCTGGGTATATATATATATAAAGATATATGTATATATATATATATATATATATATTAAGTAGGGTATTATTTATAAATATAAAGTTTTGCATATGATCTAAGCAAAAAGCCTATGTAATTGGTCGCTTTCTCCTTCAGATATAGAAATGGCGTACAGGATTAAATTATATGAAACCCTTCAGCCATTAAAGAAATCAACAGCAACTACTACTACTTATTCCGGGCTAATTCGCGTTGAAGAGGTATGCTGAGCGCCATTCGATACTGCGATAGCACGAGTTCGGGAGCGGAGCGGTTGACTGACGAGAGGTCATCGTTTTCTTCACTTACACGAGCGGATGGGCATACGTATAGCCATGTGAAAGAGCATCTGGGCTGCTGACACCTTTCTGAGAATCGGAAAAATGGAACAGAAGGAATTGAAATCAAGGTATTCAGTTAGATAATTGTCAATATTAATAATATTATATTAATTGCGAGGCCCCTTTTTGGACAGAAACGTATTAAAAGATGATTCAATTTATATTAAATTAATAAAACAACTTATTGTTAATTAAGACATGATGATACAATTTAAAGACAATGTCTAAAAAATGTTATCTTAGATGTTACATTGACGCGTACTTCCACAAGTTTTATGTATGTATCATTGACCTTCCTCGTGAGTCAACTACTAAAGTAGAGATTATTATTCGCTGTTATTTTATTGGTTTATAAATTGTAACTTTGTTCATTGAATATTTTTACAGTTTTGATGAAAAAATTCAATACATGGCGAAACTAATCTAATTACATTTTTAATATTTTTTCATTTAGTTAACAATATATGCTCATTATTCCATGAAAAGTATCTATATTAATAGCACGCGTGCAATTGAAATTCAACCGTGCTATTAAAATTACACACCTGTCATCCAAAATTCAGAAAAGGAGCCGAATCGTTTAATTAAGAAACTATATCACAGACGTAGCCAAGGAATTTGCAGTAGGTCTAGAAACATAAAGAAAAATGTATACATCACAGATTACATTCCTACAACAAGTACATACGAGTATAAACAACGAGTGAATAGAACTAAATTGAGGAAGTAAACGTTAAGCTAGCTGACTTACGGTAAAACGTAAAATATTTAGCGTGAATAAATTAAATGCTTTACATGTAGTGTTTTGCATGTAAAACATTTGGTCTGAAGATTACAAATGTAAAAAATGTAAATGGCAGTTGTGCTTACCAGTTCTAAAAAGTACGCTATAGCAAAACTGTGTCAGAAGTGATTAGTTTTTCCTCAAACATTTATACATTTTGTATTCTCTCTCATACCTGTCTTTACTTTTTTTCGGAATGTAATGTTTTAATGGCTTTGTAAGCTTCTAATATTTTATCTACAATATTTTCAAAACCTTCCATTTTCAAATATTTCATGGATAAAAAAACAAATCAAGGTCCATTAAAATAGATCTTTTTCAAAAGCAATACCTCGTCATGAAATGTACGACTCGGTTAGTAAAGATACGCTTAAATTTCTTAAAATATAAATTCTTCTTAAATTAAAACGAAAAAATATTGAACGTAACATGTGTATAAAGGGGTATAATTGCACTTGTGGTACATAAGAAAACTCGCACCTACCGTCGCTTGTTTTCTTGAGCATATCACTCGTGCAATTACCTCCGTCTTTACACACTCGTTTCGTTAATTAGTATTATATTAAACTTTTTTAAGTTACTTAATAAAATTTAATTTGTTTATTGTAAACTTAGACCTAAGGTGTAACACTTCTACGAACGTTTAAAAATAACGTTGGACAAATTCAATCAATAAAACTGGTCAACAGCATTTTTTTTAAAAAAGACTGTAAATGGTGTTCTTATCTAAAACTTGATCACTGGATTCGAATATGAAAACAGTTTTTGCCTATCGGGCTCAGTTTTCTTGTTTCACGCTATTCTCTATTTACGGAAATGCTCGAAAATGCTGCATATTTACTGTACTTTTATTTAATAATTTTGGAGATGAAATTTTTGAGGAACAATCGACATGGGTACAATGAATTTTTATATACGACACTGAATTCAGTAAAGTCACGTTTAGGAAATGAAAAAGGTTCGGCAACATTGCTGATAGGTCATGCTCAAACATTTAGAATCGCCTTACGTGTCTTGCCAGTTTCGTCCCAGAATTGGGAGATCTGACAGCTTAGAAAGCGGCGTGTATGTGACTGTTGTTTTAGGTTTGTGAAGGTTTGTCCTTGGCATCAGTTCAGAAGAAGAAATGTCTTGTATCTGTGTGAATAACCCAAATGCGTTAAGTTATTTATGTGGAAAAGTAACTCTGAAATAGTAAAAACCGAACCTTAACCCTCTGAGACGGAAGTGTAATGAACTTTATTTCGGGTGTAAGGTAGGGGACCAGAACAAGGAATGGGCCTCCCATATACGCTTTGTGCTGCGTGTTACACTCTTGGCCTGCTGGTTTAAAGGTTCACGACACATGTCCTTTGCTGTTCCCATGATTTGGAGGGCACCAACGGATCACGTAGACTGTTATTTCTGTCTGACACAAATAGCTGGAATCACCTCAAAAAACGAAGAAAACTGTGGAATATCCGAATTTAGCATTTACTGTAAGTCCTGTATGTCTCAGTCAAAAATTGCCACTACCTTATGAGAACGTGAAGTGAATAAAGATGAATGCTATAATGATAAATATTCGGAAGACCAGACGAAAGAGAAGGAGATATCCATACTGACCCAACATTTCAAGCCTCCTGTAAAATATTCCCAGACCCCTCTTCACTTTTCGTAACACTTATGTTGTTGTATTTCTTACAGTATACATGTGGATAAGTTATTAGCGAGTTTCATTTCTTCAGATACATGTAATGTGTAGCGAGACATTTGTAATTACAAAAACCGCCTTCATATGAAAACTGAGGCCAATACATTAATTCTGAAATTAGATCTGCATTGATAGGCAAATTATTTTCCGGAAACAATGTGTTTTGTTCTTGTTACAGAAAAAAAAATAGAATAGCAGAATAAAAATTGTAGACCAGTGTAATAAGAAGCGAATGAAGATTAATTTTTTATGAACTTACATTTTATTATCATGTCTTAATTATCACCATTTAAAAAAATTTATTTTAATGAAAATTTGATCAGAAACTAGAATACAGCCCAGTCCTAAAAGTTATCTTACAATTATTTTAAAATGAACGTATATTGCCCAAGAATGAAAAAATGAGCTTTTTTAGCATCAACTGTGTACCGTAGTAAGACTGTCTTCAAATTTAAAAAAAATATGGCAGGAATGACAACCACGACAAATCAATTTTGAAGTAACCAGGAGTATATCTCTTAAGAAACCATTTTGTATCGTATGCTCTGATTCAAGGATTATTCAATTTTTCCGGTTGATCGTTACGAAATCCCTGTCTCGCTTCGGACAATTCGTCCTGAAGAATCAGTTTCGTCTATTGAAACGCTTCATTTTGTATTACTACTTGAGTGGGCGAGCCTACACGTTCGGTAGATTTTCAGAATAGAGTACGAATATTCGTGGATGATAGATCGGAAGTGTAATTTTTGTATCACGTGTCAACAGAATTCAGCTGCAAATAAATACATATATCCAGTTGTAATTTATATTATATGCCTATTGGGTGCTCGGACATTCATGGATGAGAACTTAAGTTAGTTTTCGTAAACAAATGTTTTGTAGGATTATCACGGAAGATCTAAATGGTAGAAAATGGCCAGGAGATAATTCAGATCAGAAGTAAATTAATTATTTTTTTAAAATACATTTTAAGATTTTTAGAATATTTTCTTAAATATTTCAGTAATATTTTCAACAAAACAACTTATTATTTTATTTGGTTTAAAAACATTTTGGGTGAAACGTACATCAAGATAATTGATTCCAGCATGACATCATTTTTTTCTTTCTGCATCAAAAACTTGTTTGTAAACATTTAATGGAGCAGAAATTATTATAGAAACATATGTTACAATCGTTCGCATTTATCAACACATGCTTCATTGAGCATTATTTTCTCTTGTTATCACTTATTTAGCTCATAGCGAACCTAGTTTACTATTTGTTATTGCTATGTTTTTCTATATTAAAGTGTCGGCTGTTTTCTTTGTAAGACAATATTAAAACTGACTGCTATGAATGCAATGAAACAATATTTATCCTATGATTGAAAGCTCATCTTACATTATGCTCATTCAGCATTCTGAGGATACTCATTCAGAAATTATAACGCGCCGTTTCCGTGACAAATAGCTATTGTTTCAATTCGTTCTTAGTACAGCGGATAAACACCTCACCCTCGAGAAGTGGTATTTCCGTGTCCATTCGATCGGTTCAGATTTCTTGACCTGTGATGTCAACTGCGTCGAGGGGAATGACAACCCCTTTACTTTGTTAACGCCACCTGTCTTCGACGAATCCTCGGAACTCTCGGGCGTAGCGTGGGGCGGTGATGCGACCTCACCCGTCAACTGCGAGGGAACACGCGACGAAGAACGCTGTGGTGGTGGATCTTACTCTTCCGCGTTGTCTTAGCACGCGCGCTCCCAGTATTAGTGTGATTGGGCGCGTCAACTGCTCAGGGGAAGTCCCGTAAGTGTCCCGTAAGTGTATAGAATGTTTTTAACGCGGGAAGTGATCTTTCCTGGTTGGATGGTGAGATCTGCCGCATGTTGACTTACGGGTTTTTCCCCAACCAGATATCTCTCACCAGCCGGGACACGCTCTACCCATTCAACTGGTCTCCCGACATATGTGGTAGACTAGTGAATGTACGTGTGTGCGTGTGAAAGTAAGGAGTGAGGTTAGGATAAAGAAGGGGAAGGAAAGCTCGCGTGCGGTCTGTGGCCCGTTTGTTAGGGTACAGCTTTGGCATTCGCCTTGTGTCCCAGAGGCAAAGCTAGAGGTGGTGTTTCATGGGAAATAATTAGTGAAACACCCGCACTTCATCAGAAAAACTGTTTTGTTGAGTTGTCAAAGAATATTGTTTATTAAAAACGAAAATATTTACATTGGCTGAATGTCGGTATTGTTTGTGTGAGAAAAGTAATATAATTGAGGACACACTTGTTTATTTGAAGCCAAACAAGCCTGGCACTTAAAATAGGTTTATTTTTTACTGAACTATTATTGCTTGTAACTGACTTCGATACGGATACGACGGATCAATTCGATACGATTCGATATACGCTGCATAACTTATATGGATCGAGAGAACTGTGATTACCAGGGGAATATATGAAAACAGTTGAATGATGCTACATGTTTCTTTATGGAGGGAATCAGGAGAGGGAATTATGAAAGAAAATTATGGGAGGGAAATATGAAAAGACAAACCCGATCAAGTTAACATCTAGTTAATTAGTAAATAAGTAAATCGGAATAAATAAAAGTAGGTAAAACATAAAATTATCTATGTACCACGACCGTTAACTTTAGCCCTTTAGCCCTCGGGCGGCTTGTCGATCATTAGAACTCTTATAATGCCCTTGGTGCGTAAATAACTATTACATATGTACAATTTTAAATGAAAAAAAATACATTCTATTACTTAAATATTACGATAGTGTTGCAAATTGGTTACTAATTGTTGATTCACTTATCTGAATTAATGATTGATGGTAATTCTTTTGACAAAGTCACTACTACGAATGTTATAATTTTTGTCTCAATTTTTATTTTGTAAATTCTTACCTGAAGGCTGTAAAAACTTGAAACCGAAACGTGTAATTTAAATCCAGACTTTGTAAGCACTTTGCAATAAATTAAATGATATTTTAAATAATGTAATAAATTATTCGTTCATGATGATATATATGTAAATATGTTTTAAATGTACATTTAGTTTCTTTAAAAAATAAGCGTTTGCTCAATTTAATGTTCCAACGTTATTGTTGTAATTAAAACTACAATATGTTTCTAATTAGCAATATTGAAATTATTTTGTACGCAGATAATTAGATGCTTACGAAAAGAAGTCAAAGTATGTCGGAATTTAATACTAATAATATTCAAGTAAGGGAGTTGCATTCTTTTCCTTAGCAAATTCTTCAAATAATTTAAATATCTTAATGAAACGAAATTACAAAATTATAGTTACACCCCTTCCCCATTTAAAAGTCTCAAAATGTGTAAACGTAGTTCACAATTTTCAGTTGGGCGCCCCCGCTAAATGGTGTCACCCGGAGCGGAGACCTCCGCCCCTAGTTCGTTATCTACTAACAGAAGGTCAGTTCACTAGTTGTATGTAAATACGATGCGATGACTCGGATGGCCCCGTCTGCGGGCAGTGGTAAAACACAATGTTTCCTTTCCCATTCATGTGTTATGAAATTAAAATGATTCATTTAGCACACTGTGCTGTTTGTGAACCACTATCTTTGATTAATGAACATCACTCCACGTAAACCCGACTGCCTTTTCCTCCGGTAGACATGCAACTTCCCTGATCAGCGAGTACCATCGATCACCAGACGGTACCGACTAATAGCTCCACGTACTATCTAATGAATCAGGCCACCATTCCGAAATTACATTATCGGAAAGTAATAATTAAAGTTGTATTTGACAATCACCTCTTGTCGTGATAATTGCTCAGAGCATTGCAACCGCATATTTCAAACAATTAAAGGGATGATTATGTTTTTTTCTAATTGTAGTAATTTTTCTAATGGTCAAAGAATCGGCTAGCAACGAAAGACGATTATATTCCATCGGCTTAGGATAAGTGAAGTTCAGAGACAGCAATCAAACCGTCGATCACTTCCCAACGAGCGAGCGAGCTCACCCGACGGCAGTGAAAAGCGAGGTCTATCATAGTACGCGAGCGCGAAATTTCATCTCGGGTGCTTGGGCCTGGCGCAGATTTCATCACGGGCGCACCTGCCCGCGCAGGCATGACGCGTGGTGAGACCGGCCACACGTGCTCCAAATCCCGGCGCACGCGACCCCGACCCCGACCACGTGCACGTGCGGGGGCGTGCCCGTTACGCAAGCGTGCCCCTCGCCTACCCCTCGC
>BOPP01000207.1:64800-76878 GCA_017312745.1 Gryllus bimaculatus
CCCGCCCCCGCCGCGCCCCGACCAGCCCCGTCCATTCCGCCCCGCGCCACCCCGCCTCGCGTCCGCGCCTGCCGTGCCGGTCAGGACGCCCGACCTGCGGGCGGCGGCGGCGCGGCCGGCGTAAACGGGAGCAACCAAACATTGATTTGGTTCGTCCTCGGCTTATGCATTAAGCAGCTGCCCATCGATTGGCTCCGAGACGACGCCGCCCGCCGTCGCCCGCGACGACCCAGCGCCCAGACGCAATGGCCGCCGCCCGCCTTCAGTTAAACGTTCTATACCATTCATTTGTTTTATTTTCACTTCTTGATGAGATTGTTTTGCTAATTCGATAAGTCAATGATTCTCAACGATAACTCAATGAATAGGTAATGATAATCTGTATTACAGAGATACCGAATTCTAAGACCCCTTTTTCTGCAATTCAATACGGTATATTTTGTTATTGAATGGACAGTGTGAGTTTAAAAATATTTTAACTTGCAGTCGAAAACACGGCCTCTCACTCCCCTATTTTGCTTGTGATTTTATTCAGCTTATTGAAAACAACTAGCCTGTATCAGTTTCATCACATTTTCACATCAGCATTTCTATTACGAATAGTTACGTTTAAAAAAAAAATGTTCAGCATACAATTAAAATTTATTGTCTCAAATATATTTATGTGAGTCAATGGGTCCGGACATAAATTTAATGACTTGAATTGCCGGCTTCTCAGTTAAGTAGTATCTGGATCCGTTCGCCCTTGCCCCGGAGTGAAGCTTCTCAGAAGCCAAGGGCCGCCCACAACGCCCAACCACTTTGCTCCCTCCCACTCGGTCTTTAAGCCGCTTTATTTTTAGTCCCGGAGTATTTTTCCGGACAAACTTCAAGACGTCTCGTTACTTTTCCATGTCATTTCGACAATGCTTGTTATTAATGAATGAAATCAAAATCTTTCTCTTAAAAGGGATTCGAATCAATAAAATGTTTATTTGGATACTAATACGAAATTGTTTCCCCATTTCTAATGTCTTATTAAATAAACGAACTTTATTGTAGTGCAAGGAGACTTGACATGAATACAAATGAATACAAAAAGACTTGAAATTTTGAATACAAAATTGCCATTAAAACTTTTATTGAATTGTTACAGGATGATAATAAAGTTAACTGAGGCTTTGTATATTAAAAACAAACATTGTGTTTCGAGAAGGGAGTATACACGTTATCTGGGTTTCTAAATTTTATTGTAAATACAGGTATGAAGTTTCTTTGCCTCTGAATATTTGTATAACAAAATGCCGCATTCGGATTATGTTTGAAAATAATATTAAATTTAAATACAGGTATATAATATAGTACACAGTGTTTAAATTAGTATCAGCAGTACAAATCATCAAAGTACTAAATATATTTTCGAACCGAAATTACAAATCTCTTTTCTTATAGGTAGATCCGTCGAGGTAGATTTTTTGTTGAGCGTCATAACTGACAACTCAATTTTACTCGACAGATTTTACATCACATGGAACTTTGTTATTTACTTAAGTTTTGAGAACTGCGTCATTGACTCCACAAGCCAAGTCATCTACTCCTGTTCACACTCATATTTCGTTTCCATTCTTTTAGAAACTTAGAGACATAGCACTGATTATTGCAAATATTTTTCAATTATTTTGTGTCGCGGAGGAGGTGCTAAGAATAACAACTGTACTTTTTCGTCGTATCGTTAGTAAAGTGCGACCGAAAACATCTTCAGAATCTGCTTTACGAACGACTTCCGGTAGGGTTGTAACCCAACTCATTGAGTTAAGCGGAATCCTCGCAAAACTGTCTTCCAAATTCAAAAACATATCTTTCTCTTCGGAAAATAGCCATGAACGCAATGCTGTCTCATCAATGTGAGAAATATTATTTCGCCTAAACGACACAGCTCTCAAGGATTCACAACCAGACGGAAACATGGGTATGCGGGTGAGTTCGTTGTCCGCCATGTTGAGCTCCCAGAGTGCTCCAAGATTATCAAATATACCTTCTGGAAGGCTAGTTAATTTATTATTGGACACATCAAGTCTTCTGAGAGAACGCAGGTCACGGAATAGATGTTGAGGTAATTCGGAAATGTGGTTTTCATTCAACGCCAGCTCCATTACCTCACTTAAACCGGCAAAGATCGTGTCAGGCAAAACTTTCAACGAGTTGCTTGACAAATACAGCCGAGTCAAATTACGCAGTGGCGAAAATAAGGTCGCTGGTAGAGAGCTTAAATTGTTACTCGCAAAATTCAAGTATGAAAGGGATGATAATCCGACGAAGGCATCGTTGGCTACTGTTTGTATATTGTTTTCAGAAACAGAAAGCGCTTTTGTGTTCCCCCATTGCTCAAAACTTCGGGAAGGAAGAGACGTAATACCACACTTGAAACACTCAACAATTGATATATACAACAATTCTGGGATTGGCTTTTGAAGCAAATTATGAGAGAGAGTAATAATCTGAAGACTTGGAAGACCGGCTAACAAATTCGGCGGGAAAACCAGCAATGGATTATAGGCCAGAAACAAAGTATCTAGTTGCGAAAGCCCTGAAAAGATATCGGATGGCAAAGACGAAATGTTATTATTTGATAAGTTTATCAACTTTAAACGAGGGAGCGTAGCACAGAATGCTGTTGGTAAACTTGTCAGACCAATATAACTCAAATGTATTTCTTCTAGCGACGTAAGGTTTCCTAAGCCGTTCTCTGGTAAGGATACGATATTGGTAAAATCCAGACTCAAATATTTGAGGCTGCTCAAACCGTGGAAAACAGTGTCCGACAGCCGGGTCAACGGGTTCGCCGACAAGCTCAGGAACTCCAACTGCGGCAGATCAGCAAAGATCCCGTCAGGCAAGGATTCGGCGCCGGTCGAGTCGAGCCGCAGTTCCGTCAGCTGCGTCAACCCCGCGAAAGTGTCGAGCGGGAAGGGGGCGACGTCGTTCCACGACAGGTCGAGCACGCGCAGCCTCCGCAGCGCGGCGAGGACGTGGCGCGGGGCCGCGGCGAGGGCGTTGCCGGAGAGGTCGAGCGTCTCGAGCTGCGCGCAGCGGGCGAGCGGGCCGTCCAGGCTGGCGACGCTGCTCTCGCCGGCGTCGAGGTGCACGAGGCCGCAGGGGTCGGGCAGGAAGCGCAGGTGGCGCAGGCTCCGGTTCCTCGACAGGCGCAGCGTGCGCAGCGCCGACAGCTGCCGCAGGTCGTCGTCCCCCGGGCTCGAGAGGCGGTTGTCGGAGAAGTCGAGCAGCGTGGCCTGCGCGCTTACCTGCGCAGCCGGGGTCATTCGTTGACTTTTATTTTTTAATTGATTTATTGATTTATTAGTGATTCCAGGTGCGTCAACTTAGTTATTCCCGTCGGTGTAGAGTATGTTTTTATCCTCGGGAGGAAGCGGTGATCTTTCCCCGCTGGATGGCGAGACCTACCGTCTGCTAGCGGGCTTTTCCGCAGCCAGGTATCTCCCATCAGTGGGGCTCCGCCCAGACGGGATAAGCTCTAAGCTCCCAACCGGTCTTCCGGCATTTGCGGAGGTCACTACTGCTTCTGTGTTTGTAAGTAAGGGGTGAGGATAAGTCGAAAGTCAAGGTAGTGTCAACAACCCCACCACTGTCGCGACTCGAACCTAGAACCTTTCGGTCTGAGACACTCCAGTGGCATAAGTCGATGCATTAAGCCACATCTCCCGGTGCGATTCGGATTTGACATAATGACCCACTCACGTGATGCCGTGTTGGTAGCGGCAAATGGAGGTTTTTTAAAGTTACCGCCTGGATAGGCGAGTTGCAGCCGTTGGAAATATCCTGGTGCCTGCACCGTATTGGCCGATGTGGCAGGGTCCTCGGGTTAACTGTTATCTCTTAAGACGTTCGACTCATTTAGTAACTTTAAATTACTTTTTATTAATTTATTTTTCTCTATATCAGGGCATTTATGTACCGTTTCACAAACAATTATTTTTAGATGATAATAACATAAACTGATTATTGCCATGGAAATCCTACAAAATTATTTCAATATCTTAATTATACGGACTGATAAATGGAGAATCCAGATGAACCTAACAAAACACAAGCTAAAATTATCTCGCTTAAAAGATTCATAACCCCTCCAGTTTTAACAATCAGTAACAATCCTGTTCTCTGGCTAAACAATAACCAACCCGTCCAATACCTAGGAGTTAAATTATATAGGAGATTAACCTGAAAGAACCACATAGTGGATATTGCTAACAAAACCTATGCAAAAATGGTCAAACTTGACCCATTAATAAATAAAAGCTCTGCATTAAGAATAGAAAACGGAGTAACAATTTATAAATCTATAATTCGCCCGTCGCTCACCTATTCCTGCTCACTATGAGGAGGTGCTGCAAACACACATATTAATAAATTGGAAATAATCCAAAACAAATTTCAAAGACTAGTTACCAAAGCTCCCTAGTAAATTGCTAATGCACATATCCTAAGAGAATTAAATATTATCGGCATTAACGTGTACATAAATAAAGTATCGAATTTTTTTTATTTAAGGCTTGAAGCTCGTCCTAGCAAAAGAACTTTCAACCTTGGCCGTACAGCTTATGCATCATCCAGGATATTCTCACGCTTTCCAAAAGATCGCTTAAAGCCGCCATGAATTACATGTCCTAAGGTTATAAACATTATATGTGATTGTAATAACTGTATATATGTGCTATTCACAAGTGTGGTATTTTTACTTAAAGTATATTTTTATATTAAATGTAAACAGAAACTGTACATAGATTGAAACATAAGCTCAAGTACGTGTGCTTGTTCCCTTATGTAACTGGAAGAGACTGTTATGTTCTTCTTGAAATGTATATTTTGTAAATAATAATCACCGAAAGACCGTAGCGCGGAATGGGTAAAAAATAAAATTTAAAAAAATTGAAGATAATAATGAAGATGAAGTAAGTGGCGATGAAGCAAAGGAGGAGTGCAAACAAGACAGGAAAGGCGAGCCTCGCGCCGCCGCGAAAGCTGCTCCCAATGCGGATTTGAAAATCGTATGGGTTGCAATGTTGTACCCAGAGGTAGAAAGGGAGAAGTTCATTCTCAGTGGTCCTCGGAACTCAGAATTTAGAGGTCCGTGTAGTCAGACTGGGTCTATCAAGTCAATGAAGTAATTAGACATGTAAACATATCACTGTAACTCGAATACAGATCTTCCAGACGAACCGACTGTTATTTATGTTATCGGCCGTGTGCCGTAACATCGTAATATCTTCGTCTTTCAAGAAAAATCATATACCAAGAAAGATATTTTTTGAAATAAGTTAATCTTTTGTTTTATATATATATATATATATATATATATATATATATATACGATTATGATTATATTATATACGATACGATACGATATATATTACGATTGTTTTGAACGGATGGTGAGTTGTTAATTCTTAACTGTCGCTGGCCGTTAAAAGTGCCTTTTCGTGCCTAGTTGATTGCGTTAAGTCGATATACTGTGCATTCTTAGGTAAAGGAACAAGTGGTGATAGAACAGTAGACTCTTTGTCGCAATATTTGTAACTGTTGAAATTTCCGAAAATTCAGAGGAAAAAAACTGCTTCTGTAAATGTATTTTGATCTATTTGAGGACAAAAATAATTAATTTGGAGAGTTTTTGACATACAGTATTTTTTAAATACTGCCTTTACTTGAAGCAAAGTATTAATATTTTCTTTAAAAAAAGACATCACCTTAAAGATATTTTTATAATATATTTCATTAAGAATAAATATCTCCATCTTAAGTACTGTAGTTACAGGAACTTAAAAAGATTGAACGTTTGCAATTTTCAAGAATCCTGTTCATAGAAAATGAGACTTGCTCTGTTTCTTTACGCGTACTTTGCCATATCCGAGATAAAATGTATTTAAAAATTTGGTGCAATTACTGAAAACATTTTGAATATGTTGGGGCATCGTACTATATAGACCGCCAAAATTTAAAATGTCCATTTCATGTTCACAAAGCCTCTAGTTCAACCAGATCGATTGGTGAATCGTTTGATCGGTTTAGGCGCTAGCGTTGACCGCAAATGCACAGACTGACAGACAGGTGATTTACCGCAAATCAATTTTTCGGTTCAATGTCCCGCAAACCGTGTGTTCTGACTAAACAACGTGTTAGTCGAAGTAATTTACTTCATACTGAAACATGAATTATCTACTTATTCGATATCGTGGGACTACAATACCATATTATCTGCTGAAAAATCGCCACTTTCCGCTGCAGCATTACAATGCCTTCTCTTTACTATGCAGTAGACAAGAACCGAAACTGGGAGCGGTGGTTCACTGCATCAAATGATGCAGTGCCTCTGACCGGGATGTCCTAGGATCGGGTCCCGATAATAGCTGGATTTTCGACACTGGTTTGCCAGCTGGGTCGAATTCAGTCGCTGTGTAGAGGATAATTCCAGCGGCTAGATGTTCTTAACAGTAGTTTTCCGTGGTTTATTCGATGAACACTAGGCGAATGCTGGAGCAGTACTCTAACAAACGGACCACGGACCGCGCGCGATATTTCCTACCTCTTCCTTATCCTAACCTCAACCCTTTCTTACACTTACAAGTACTACACTACCACACATGCCGGGGAACCGGTTGGGAGCTTAGAGCTTGACCCGGCTGTGGCGGTGCTCCCTGGTTGGGAAAACCCCGTTAGCCGTCGATAAGTCGGCGCCGGATCTCAGCGTCCATCAGCGGAAGACCACCGCCCCCTCCCAAATAAGAACATGAACTACACTTACGGGAATGATGACGTACGCCGTTGATGAGCCCCGAATCTCAATCAATGAAAAACGCGACCCTCACCTGCCCGGGCCTGGGCAGCTGGCGCAGGCGGTTGCGCGACGCGTTCACCACCCGCACCCCGTCGCCCAGGGCGTCGGGCAGGGCCTCGAGGCGGTTGCCGGCCAGCGCGAGCGCCGCCACGCGCCCGCAGCGCCGCGCCACGCGCAGCGCCGCCTCGCCCAGCGCCTCCAGCCCGCGCTCCGAGCAGTCGAGCGTGGCGGCGGAGCACTCGCACGGCAGCAGCGCCCTGCGCCAGGGCGTGGCCACCACGGGCGGCGCGTGCGCCAGGTAGGCGCTCTCGCAGGGCCGGCACACGCACAGCAGCGACGCCAGCGCCAGCGCCGGCGCCAGCACCGGACGCGCGCGCATGGTGCGGGGGACTGGCCGCTGGCGTTTGTTTTCGGACGCGGTATCGCTCGGGGTCGCGCCTCGCGGCGGGTCACGCGTGGCGATAAAAGAGATGTGAATTGCTCGCACGAGGCAGGCGATGCCTCTGGCAGTGAATAAATAAAAGAATTCTGCACAGAGGATGTTTTGTTTCGTTTTCACCGATGTTTAGTTTCACCCCCTCCTAGTGGATCCATTTCCCAGATTTTATTCCCACACACACCCTAAGTAATGGTCTTCCAAGCACTTCCTTGTTGTTTCAGTGTGCAACATCAGCGATTGCCGGAAAGTAGGGGTTGTAAGTGGATCTCAAGTAATTTATTAGCAGAAAAAATTGTAGTTATCACTCATGTAAAAGAATAAACAAACTATAGCAATAATAAGTGTACTTGTGTTCGTTCACCAATTTGTATTATTTTTTTACAAAACTGTAGAGGCTCCAATAAATAAATAATAGTACACTTTTCAGTCCATTATATTCCGATTATTACGTTACCAGAAAAAATCTTAATCTTTAAAATTCGAATCGCTTAGTAGAACTAGTTTGAAAAATACACGTTTTTACGAAATTTGGTTCAAACTAGTCACTATTAAAACACGTAACATTCCATGAGAAGTTTTGTTGTTGAACTATTTTTATTTTGGATAAAACTGGTTTCCACTGGGACGGATGAGAAGAGTTTCGCTCTGCCAGAACTGTGCAGATCTGCCTATTACTGGAAGGAGTTGTCTCTTGTCAGCTTTCGACCAGTGGGCGCTGGTTCTCGTGTTTTCGCATTGTGTTATGTTGGAATTAGGCTATATTTCCTTTTTTAACGTTAATGAGAATGTCATTTTTGTGTCACATTTTTGTGCAATAATGATGTTGATGAATTTATTATGTTATTTATTTTCATTACGTTCATTATTATGAAATAAGGACAATTCCAGAATCATCTTTCTGCGAGAATAGCTGTATTACTCAAATCGAGTTGTAACCAGAAAACGAAAAATGAAATTTTCTAGCATATTATGCGATGAATTCTAGAACTGACTAGTTAAAACACTTACAAAAAGGCTTTGTCAAATCCATTCCATCAAGGTAAATCAGTTTTTTTATTCTTCTTTTCTTCTGACTCTCACGGAAAGATATACAAATCAAATTCACTGAATATTGTTAATTTCTGGGAGATACCTAATATTTATCGAAAAAGAAAGTTAATATAGGACACATGAAAATTAATGAAGGCAATTAATTTTTTAAAAAAATTCTATCAACAAACGGAGAATTCATTTGCCTGAATCCAGCAACTACCTAAAAGAAGGGTGCAAAAGTGTGATTAAAGTTACCATTGCTATGTTTGTTACTTTTGTTGGGAACACACATGATTTGCGACTCTTGTAATAGCAAACGTTTATTAATTTGATGACACTATAAAATAAATATTATAGTGTTATTATTAGTTATAAATATGATCTTTAAATATTTATTGTAATTTGTAGTCCGAAATCAGATTTTCAAATTATATTTTTATAATTATTAATCATATTTATAAATAATACAATTTATTGTTTTTTCAATATTTTTTTGAAATAATTCTACTTATTCTATTGCGCTAGTACATTGGCTTTTGACAATGAATTTTAATTTTTTACATAGTAATGTTTCCTCTGAAAATATTGATTTCAATTTGCAACGTGAACACCAATGTTATAAATTGAAAAGTTTTAATTGCAATTATATCTTAAAAATAAATAAGTTTAACAATTTAATTAAATATAAAATGCTATTTTTCATATTGAAACATTTCTAGATGCAAGGAGAGAGTCCTTATCTTCAACACTCTCCTTCATTTCGTGAAGTCAATTGATATTTCGTGTTAAATTGTTTTACTTTTAAGTCTCATAAACTACACAGGTCATTAGCGACTAATATATTAACTAAATGCAATCACAAATCTGTGAAAATATCATATTTTTTACAAAGTTGTATCACTCTTTCTTGATAACTTGGCGATGATAAAATTGCATTGAAGTTTTCATTTCCTATGTACTCTTTTCTCTCGTGATTGTGGATGGGGCATTCCAGATGGATATGCTTTATTAACAGAATAGTATTGCAGATGGTGCACGTGGGATGTGCAACTTTTTCAATAAGCATTTATGAGAGAATTAAGAATGATTTGTTCTAATTCTTAACCGAGCAACTAATTCTTGGCGATGAATTACTGGATTTGTTTCAAATCCAAAGATTTTTTTTGGCGAAGTTTTCTGGATTTTTCTTTTTGCCGTGTTTCGTGGCATTGTATATTCAATTTATTCCTAATTATTTCCCTACAATATCTTAAACTCTGTTTGGTATGGATGGTATCAGTGCACACTTGTGGCTCTTTTAGCTTCGAGATATTATTATCAAATATATCTTTCTTTCAAATTGCTTTTTAGCAACTTGGTCATATAGTAAACACAGTGATTGTATGAACTGTAGGGTGAACTGTGTGAATAACACTTAAGGACAACATCAACACACAAATATCAATGCCCGAGGTGGAATTACAACCCGTGACCCTTCGTGCCGAGGCATCATGGGCCCTTGAGACTTCGCAACCTCGGCTATCCAAGCCGACAAATATATCTTTATTTCATTAAATGATTTCGATATTAGAGCCGTCCCTTTAACTACACGCCTTTTCTTTCCGATCCGCCGCCTCCGCGAGCCCCTCCTAGCGGTAAACGGCCGCACGCGCGGACCATGTGCCACGAATTACGCAACTGTTGCTTGCGGGTCGGCGGGCTGCAATTAGTGGTGGGTGCGTGACCCCCAGACCCGCCCCCGCCCCCAGCGCTCGCTCGCCCCCTTCGCTTCGGCTGGCAAGCAGGTGCGGGCGCCGAACACGGCTCGCCGCCTCCGACCTCCCCCCCCTCGGCTCGCATGTGACTTCGCCCGCGGCGGGGGACGCCCCGGCGCAGGGGACGTGGAAGTGGATGCCCATTCGTCATGAGGAAGGACCTGTTATCTGCGTTTCGCCTCCTGGTGCGAGAGTTAAAACGAAGCGGAATGCATCAGATTAAATAAAACTGTTGTAGTGCTTTCAAGTGTGAATGCTCGTTTGAGACGAATGCCTGATAAAATTCTTTTTAGCCTTGTGCGTATTTCACGCTTTAGTGCGGAGGGTTAGTCAAATGTGGCGTGACAAAACCGATCGATATCAGCGTTTTTTAGAAATAGTTATTTATTCTTGCTAAGCAAGTAATGTATTTCAAGTGTTTTAATATAATGTATGTACAAAATATACTTAACAAATCGACGAACTAACAATGACGATTATCTAAAGAGGGACCTCAAATCTTCTATTATGTGATTTATACAGAAAATTGAAACAATTTTATAAAATGATATAAAATAAGCGTGACGTTAAGGATTCTTAGTAACACACTAACAATGAAAAGTAGAACAATACGAATGTTCTGTCCGAATTTTACTAGATGCGCTTACGACGCCTATCAGTATTCATTGTAAGTCATGAATGCAAGGTAACTTATAATTTTCTACTCCAATAAAGAAAAATGTATTAATGGCGATGTCCCTCGTTTATGAAAGTAATCGTAAAAAAATATTAAATCAGTTTTAAACGTCTTTGCTTACAAATTCAAGACATCCATATGGCCGCATTATTAGCAAAATATTTAAATTTTGAGAAGTTTAATATTAAAATGCTATTTTGTGATACGCGTTTCGTGTCTTTAATTTCAACATCACAACTAATTTGACAGGATCTTCGTCTCTTGAAAACCCAATCTTTATTGACTCTTATTCTTGAAAAGCATCGTCTACATCTATGTATCCATTTCCAAAAAGTCTTGAATTTCTAATCTGACTTGTCAAGACACCTTATATTTCCGAACATTTTGCAATCAATCCGTCCATTTTTTTCTACTTTTCTTCAGACAGAAACTTTTACTTCTCAATGTTTCGAAGTACTTTTGATTCAGACGTCCTTCAGTATGTCTCAACCAGCATCTTCTTTGATATGTAATCTATCAGTACCAAAATATACCCTCAGCACCTAAGGAAATCATTCTGAATTTCGAACAATGCCTTTGAGCTGCAGCCAGCAAAATCAAGAGAAGTAGGGAATGAAAAAAACGAACAATATTCCCGGCTTGCCCTGTCTGCAACGGACATGAAGCGAAGGCACTCGAGAGAACTTCCCCGCAAGGACCTGCTCGAGAGTGCCACAGTGGCAGAGAACTGTAGCTCCCCCTCGCCATCCATCGCGCGTCGGGCTGTGTACTCTCTGTCCGATGCAGATGGGTACGCGCGCGTGGTGTCAGGGCTCCCCTCTGCCCTCAAAGCCGTCGTCGCCGCCGCCGCCCTTTCAGCTGCAGCCCTAGGCCCTCGCCGCCACCTCCATCGCGTCGCGCCGTCTCTGCACCCCCCGCCACGACGACCCCACCTTCGCCGCGCGCCTCACCGCCGTAGCGGTGCCGACCCGTCCTCCCGCTGACACTGACACTGCCGAACAGCCACCGACCAGTCACCTCACCGCCACCAAAGCACCCACTCCTTAGCTGGTGCCGCCGTCCTCGTCCCAGTCATCCTCAATGACACTGACACTGCCAACACTGCCATCATCTTCACCGCCACCACCACCCACCTTAGCTGGTGCCGCTGTCCTTGTCCCAGTCATCCCCAATGACACTGACACTGCCAACACTGTCGTCATCTTCACCGCCGCCATCCCACCGCCACTACTATCTCTCCCCTACTCCCTCGTCCCTGCCTCCTTGTCACTCCCACTCCCGCCAAGCTCTCCACCTCCACTGTCTTTGCCGTGCCGTCGCCGCCACCACCTCATCTCCCGTCCCCGCG
>BOPP01000207.1:76884-107711 GCA_017312745.1 Gryllus bimaculatus
ACATCCCCTCCTCAAACACCACCACAACTCCCGTTCCCCGCTACAACCCCGTCCTCTTCACTGCAACAGCTCCCGCCTCTACCCCAGTCCCCGCCACCACTACAGCTCCCTCCTTCCCCGCCTCCGTCACCACAAACACCATCCCCAACGCTCTTAACGCTCTCCCCATCACCGCTACCGCCCCCCGTCGTCATCACTGCCGTCGCAGCCGCCGCCCAAATACCTCCGACAAGCAGCCAGGCACGTGCCCCCCTCCCACCGATCGCCCCCGCTCCACTGCGCCCGCGCCGTCCTTTCATCTCGGCGCGCCGACTTTTTGTGTCGCCCCTTGTTAAATAAGGAGGGAGGTTTTCCTGTCCCGCCGCTGAGAGGGGTTGTTGTCTTCTCAAGGTTCCCTTATTTACTACCGGCGCGATATGGATCCAAGAAAGAATTTGATATTGCGTGCAACTGTTATTCTGTTTGAGTATTTTGCTTAAAGTTTATTTTTCCGGTTTCAATGTCAGCCACTGGTGAAAAAAAATACCATTTATAGAATAATATGAATCTTGTATTTTCAACAATCAATATCAATAGCGATTGTTGATTTAAATGATGAAATTACAATAATTAAAACAGTAGACCTACATAACAATGAAGTATGTATTGTATCTTACGAGGTGCGAGTAACAAATGCTTCATATTTCTCTCATAGGCGTAAAGATCATGATTACTGTTGAGGCAATATTTCACTATGACGAAATCATTTTCGGTATAGTCTTATCTCATTGTGTCTCCAGATGTTTTGGGGGAAAATGATGATTTTTGTTCATCATACTTAAATCTGCAACGTTATTGGCCAAAATCTGATAATTGTTGATCATAAAATCCAAGACTGCGGCTGCAAAGCAAATGAGGTTTTCAATCTTATGAAATGTTTATTAATGGAGAGTTTTTGCAGCAAATTTACGTGTAATTTGTACACAAATTTAACAAACTGTCCTTTCTTTTAATATAAATAAGAAAATTCAAACTAACGTAAATCACGTTTCAAAACGGATGCGTACTTTCAATAACATACTGATATCACTTGACATTCAGTTCAATGAAGAATAAAAAGCTTTTGGTGATAGTTTCTGCTTGTCACTCAGTTTGTCAAAACAACCTGATCATAACTATCGACTGGAAACACGTCACGTGTAACTTAGCTACGGACGAAAATACACCTCTTTTCACCTCAAAACATAAAATGAACTGTCGCCTTGAAACTCTTCCAAATCTTATTTCATACTAAAGAAACATGGCTCTGGTCTGTAACTATTTCCAACACTTTCCCTTAACGACCCATTTTAAAAAAATGGTTAGCTTCATCGACGCTTACATTTTTCTCAAAAATAAGCAGCATCAGTACTATATATTTTTGAGAAAAATGACATGGAAGATAACAATATAATCATAAAACAAATAATCACACTTCAATGACTTAAAGATAAGAATTTTTTATAATCTTTTGCAATATTTTTAATATATTTTTGCTATATTTTCATGAATATTTCTAATAGTTGGAGACGATTTTGCGTGTGAAGAGTTGAGTCCTGTCTAGCACGCCGCAGCTTTCAAAACCTCAGTGATAAACGCGATTCTATGCAAAAATGTAAGGCAGTAGTTTCGAATTTTGCCCCAACCAAAACAAATTTCCGTTCTTCAACATTTTTCGAAGTATTGAGATCAATATACTGAACTCACTTGCGGAAATTGAAGATTTTATTTTCAAAAAATAAAGATATGATTATTTTCGAACGTCTTGGGCGTCGTTTCAACAAGAGTTTTACAAGAGATGGGTGAAGGGTAAGGAAAACGTTATAACATTATACTATTTCGTAACCATTACAATTAATTCAAGAAAACTTGTTATTGTAGTGTCACTACGTTTTACATTACATCCCTGCATCCCCCAAGGTAGCAGGCGTGACTTACTCCCGAAGAATATTTTCCAGATTGTAAATAATTCGTGTTCCAAATTTGTTACAGGTCTCCTAGAGCTCAACAGGAGTGTAAACACATCCATTACATACGAATTCTAAAATCACAATTCTTTTTTTTTCTTTACCTCTCTGCATTATATTATATGAATCAACTCAATAATACGATCTCCATTTTTCGGAAGTAAAATCCTTGTTTTAGGTTCTTTGACTGTAACTTTGCCCAGTTGTCAGGATTAAGATCCATTGGTGTTGCCCGAAAGGTGGTTACGATTGGTATATGTAACGAGGAAATGCACGATTTATTCTTTGAAGAAAATTAGGGTCTCTGGATGGATAGATGAAAGTATGTGCCCCGCATAACTCTGACAGATGGGAAGCTTTTGAGCTGAAGCTTGGTAAATAGTAAGATCTAGCTGCGTAGTTTAGGTGCTGAAACTTGGTCTGGAGAAAGATCTGGTAGCTCCCTTACGGAGATCGTTAAGATATTGCAATTTTTGTAGTAGCCGCTGACACAATTCCAAAATTTTTTGGAAAACGAGTGAAAATTATTTCTTTAACTTTTTCTTCCAATATAAGAAAGGGCGTTTATAAATAATGTTTATCTTCAATTTTTCTTAATAGATTAGACAGTTTGAAAATTACAAACGTTCAAGTATTTTTTTAACGTGTCAATTCCCTCTAATACTGAAGCCGGAGATGGCATTGTCAAAGCAGTTTATCCCTCAATTTAGATTTTAAACGACATGCACTTTCTTTAAAACAAGCAGTTATTGAGTAATAACACATAGTAGGAAGCATTTTGGCATGCAGAGCATTCCCAATAGTTTAAATGACTCTTCAGTCACAACTTTCACGAAGGAAATCCGATTTAAATACGTTCCGTTTCGCCTTGAAGAGTCTAATCTACCTGTGACGGTATGTACAACGGGAATATAATGATATGTTGATAAAGAGATTCAAATACTAATAATAAATATAATAGTAGAATTAATAATGAATAATTCGAAGATATAATTGAAAGTTTCAATAATAAGTAGATCAAAAATATAATAATGAAATGAGATACAACACTTTACCCTTGCGAAACGTAAAGTATATTTGCGCTTGAACTTTATTCAGCTTTTTATTTCAAAAATTGATATTTTTTTTTGTTGATCTGCCTTGATATTAAATTTTAAGTGGATAATTTTCATGAAGGTACTTTATAAAACGCTCATTTTATATTTTCAAAGTTTTTAAAGAACTGGCTTCAATCTTTTTCATTAAGTGTCTTATTTAAATAGATAAAAGTTCGATTATAAATGTGGTAAATATCTGCTTTTTATTAAAATCTTTACACTTTCGAAAATTGCAAAGGTCGAACTTTTTCAAACTCTCTTACACAATTATTATCGTTTATGATAAAATTGATTTTAAAACATTTACATTTTAAATATCAGGTACAGTTTTTAAAAAAAATATTTGTACTTTTTGCTAATATTGAATTAAATTGTTTCAATTTCCCCCAAACGCATAGACAAGATTTCTTCAAACCTGGCTTCACATTTTTAACCGCTTTTTGTACGCATAGAAATCAGTGTACTGATTCATACAGCAGAAGAGATATTTTAATTAAACTTTAGAATTTTGACAATTACTACAAAATTGTGATTGAATTTTCCTCTCGCGGAGATGAAAAGATACGTTACAAGAAGGGAGAAGTTCACGTTTTCCACCAACAACCTGAAATTATAAAATTAACAATTGAATTGAAAACAACATAAAACAGAATGTAGACGCCGAAAAGAAGTAATTTTTGATCGCATTCAACAGTTGAATGTCTTTCGATCCAGCAATGAGTTTATTTAACAAAAAAATTAGCCGTAAAAAATGCAGACAATAGAGCTTCAATGTGCCGATGTTTGTTTTGTTTTTTTCGTGGATCAATACGACCGACACTCCGCCTTTCCTTGCGCCGCGAGTGCGTGTGTGCGACCGTGACGTCGAGTCGGCGGTGGCGCGGCGCGGCGGCCGGCTGCGTGGTAGTTTTCCCCAACATGTTCCTCGACCCCCCTCCCCCCACGCCCCTCACGGCACGAAACGCGGCTTTGTAAAAACTCGCCTTTATGTCAATTTCTAAAAACCAACCGAACTGTCAGAAGTATTGTATATGTCAACTCGGAGACTTAAATACACGTTGAAAAGTACGCTAAGCCAAAAGTGTTTCCAGGCGCGTGACAATTGAGTGTGTACTGTTTTCCTGCACGGCTGAACACTGTAGCACGTTCACATTAATAATAATTTGATTAAATTTCTTATTCTTAGTGTTAGGGTAGAAGAGCGTACGTTAAAAGTTGCCAAAAGGCGAGATGTAAATTTACCTTTTGATGAAAAAGAAACCAATCGTTTATTGTGTTCATGAAAAGTATCGTTGTAGTGACTGAGAGTTTACTACTTTTAAGGTTATTGAAGTTATTGAGAGTTTCCGGATTCAAAAGAAAAAAATATGCGTAAACCAGTTGGCCTTAAGCTTTGTTCATTTTTTGACATGTGCTCTTTTAACCTAAAACTAGAATTTATTAAGGGGTGGAAAATCTCTATAAGATGAAGGAATTTAGTCACTTACGTCTCAAGTTCATATAAGTATGAACATTTTTTGCATCTTATATAATATTAATAATATTATTAATAATGATGATGATGATGATGATGATGATGATGATGATGATGCTCAGGTACAGTTTAAGTAAGCAAAATGTAAGTTATCGTAATTTCCTCTGCATAACAATTCACTGAGAACGATTAAGTGAAAAATCCAACTAACATCAGGTTATCTGCTCAGGTAATCTGGCAAGAGAAATTATGATATATACAATGGACAACGTCGCATGTTGTTTTGAAAGTTCTTTATTCAAAATTTCGCTATATAATTCCTAAAATATTTTTTTAAATTCTAATTGTAACTGAGAAATTTCGCGAACACGGTTTTGTCGCCTTATTTTGATATTCTTTGTACGTATTTTACGGAAATCATGGAGCCTTGTAGATGAAATTATTATTAACTTTTCGATATCAACGACATTCGAGTGCAACGATATTCTGCCGCGCAAGGAGATTGCGTTTCTATTCACTCATATACCTATTACCCATCACATGTATACATATTTACCATCACACATAATTATACACATCACGCAAATCATACAAATTTATCATTACTATGAGAGATATATTGAGATTGTATCTGCATCTCCAAACAATCATGCTATGTATTCCGTTTAAGGCTACGAGCAACCATATTATTTCGTTGATTCTCAAACAGTTTGTTGTCGAAAGTAAATCAGCTCTAAAAATTGCTAAAATGTTTGATGTCTGGTTAGTGATTACGGAATACTTCAAGATGGAAAATGTAAGTTCTTAAAACTATGAATGAATGTTAAATGTTCGTCAACATTTATGGTTTTGAATCTCATAGCGCACCAACTCCAGTTTTTTATCAATGGTTTCATTTAACATTAGGTATTAATTTAAGAGCTTTATAAAATAATTTATACACTCTCTGTGAATAATTAAAGGAGATAAAAATGAATATGTACCGATATGAATAGAGTTGCAAGGTTGTCATTTCTCTTTGTTAATGACAAATAACGGTGAGAAAAGCGGAGAGCAGAAAATGTGTTTCATCCTGTTGGCAATATTGCTTAGAATGGCCTTTCTACCTTTTTATTTTGCTATTACTGTAATAGAATACGACATACCACCATTAGTTTATTGCACTTCCTTTTCGATTTACAAGATAAAATTCTCTATTCTTATTTTTTAGGTATATTAATTTATTTCGGGAACACAAATGTTTGTAATTTTATAAAACACTCAATATAGAGATATTTCAAATTAAACCACATTTCATATGTTAAAAGTTGATGTTGCTGGGGATTTTCTCTCTGTGGAGTGCTGACACTAAGAAAAGGTTTAGCTAAGCGCAAACGCGGCTAAGAGTTCCAGCTACTGCAAGAGTAAGACTCACTGAAAAATCTGTTTTACCTACAGAAATATTATCATTTAATTCTGATGCAAGAGAGAAATAACCCTTTGCTCTTCTATGGTGGTTAGAAGTAACCTAGAATGAAAACCTAACTGGAGCAGTTGAAACCTTGTCAGAATAAGAAACGATGCGTAATCCTACAAAAAAGTTTACCAGCAGTTAAATTAACGTGTCTAAATGGTCATTTTAATTAATGCTTAAAAATTATAGGAGGCATTATTTTTCGGAATTTTTAAAAATTAGCAAAGGAATACTGAAAGAAAAGTGAATCAGAAAAATTAGACTTGCTCTAAATCAGGTATCATGACATTCTCGCAATTTAAGCTCTTTTAAAAGAAAAAAGGGTAAATTGTAGAAACGTTTCTCAAAAAATAAGAATAGGTAACTGAGGAGGTAAATATAAAACAAAATATAAATAGAACGCACAGAAAGATTTCACTCTTTGCTGACGACCGACAACCAGTACTGAGTTCAGTGAAGCGTATGGTTTTTACCTAAGATGGTTTTGCCCAGGATGTGGAAATTATTAAGCCATGAAATTTCGATTCTCTGTCATTGTGAAAATAATGGTGGCTTGGGACTTACAATATCCGAAAGCAGTGGGATTTCTGAATGTGACTATTGGTAGGGCAGATTTGGTGCGTACTACTACTTGCCAACTCTTGCGAATCTACTTGCCAACTCTTGCCCATTACAAAGGTCAGCAGCATGCAATTTTTACTTTTTATTAAAATTTTATTATTTCAACTATTGAACATAAAATTACGTAACCAACATTAGACCGCTATTCCAGAACAATAATGTAACTCAAAACAATCGAAAAATTGAGATTTTGAGGTAAATTAGTTCAAACCAATAATTTTTATGTCAAATAAGTCTTCATCTCTTACATTTTAATAATTGAAGTACTGTAGCAGATGCTTAACTATTTCACGGACGGAGGTCGCCATTTAATTTTATGGAATAATGCTGGTAAAAAGTTCAGAGTTTTATACAATCTATATTTATGAATTAAAAAACCAAATGACATAAACCATTTAATGGTATAACTTTAATCTTGTAGAATCGTCGATTAATGGGGAACAAATAAAGGAAAAACTCGCGCTCCCCTGTACAAGACATTTGTTTGTTTTATAACAGTATTCCGGAAAAGTGACGATTGAAAGATTTATTCGTAAGGGGGTGTGAAAAAATGTTTGTAATAAACTTTTTTCATTGTTCATTATATTACACTCAATTTGGTACCCAATGCCAAAATTTTCTGCCTCAACGTTTGAAGCAAAGAGGAGAAGTTCTCTGGTGATGTGTGCCACCAGTGTCCACCCGACCTCTACCCGTTTTCGTGCGCCCGTCAACCATATAATTGATACTTTTGGGTATTATAAAAATTAAAAATTGTGAAATTCCTTTTCAAACAATTAATAATAACAATAATAAAAAACAGTAATATAAGGAGAAATTTGACATATTCTTATCACATTTTCTGATAGAATAACAGAAGTCAAAATACTAATGTGTAGTAGATTAGGACATGGACTTACTAAAGGTATATAAAAAATTAGTTGACTTTTAAAAAGAATTTAAATATTTCATGCTTCTTGAGATGTTACCATCCTTGGTTTGGTTGAAATTTGTCGAAATTTAACAAAAATCTAATCTAGGAAAAGTCACATACAAGAGTAACTCCTTCTTTAGAGTTGTGTAATATATATAATATAAATATAAAAGCACATCATATTGAATAAACAACCAGAACATTGTCTTAATCTTGAGAAAAATTGTAATAAACCCTTAGCAAGCATCTATGAATCATCTAAGTAAACATTTTATTAATAAGACAAGAAAGCACTTTCTCACTACCAAATTTAGTATCAGTTTTGTTAAAAATATTTAACACTTTAGGAAACTCAGGGAAAACAGCGTAAAGACGAACTCTGAAGAGAAAAGGGGTTTGGGGGAATCAACTATTGTAGTTTAGGAGATATCACACGGCAGAAGTAAGGAGAAATATGTTAATTTTCCTCAAACAAGTCGATCTTAAAATACATAACTTAAAAAAATAATATTAACAAAAATATTATCAATAAATACAATTAAATTTGGTTGATAGTAATTCGGCTGTTTTTATTTGATAACAAATTTGACTTTCCCTAGAAAATCTCACTCTAAAATCAAATATTTATGTTTTTATTTAACAGAGCGCAGAATAAAGCGACCCTTTAAATGCAATTGAGTGCTGTTTCACTAACAAATAAAATACATCGTGTATTTATTGTTCCGAAACATATTTGAGGAGACTTGCATAGAAGGTAAATTAGATTTCTACTGATTAGGCACCACTATTTTCATTCTTTAAGAAGTGTTTATCAAACAAGTGTTCTTATCTTTGCAATAATATGGACACATTTCTAAGAAATGAATCCGTATTAATTATTGTAGTATTTAAAATTATAAATTGCATCTCTACATTAAAAAATATTACTCAAATAACGAGAAAAAACATGAACACCATTATCAATACCGTGTCATTCATGAGCGATTTTCAAAGTTTCTACAATAATTGAAGTCTAAGTTAATGAATTTCAAATTGATATTCATACTTCTGTTGAAGTCTCCATTACGAAAGACCGCTGCACAATCAGTCGCATGCAAAAGTGAACATTTGCAAAAACAATTTTTTATATTAATATAAATTTTGAAATGAATGATACAGGTAATAATCTCCTGATTAGATACTCAAATTAATGAACGTGCTAAAAGTCTATTGAAGGAGGAAACGTTTACATTTATTTGTCAATTACTTGATCAACTTTACTTAGCAGCAAACATAGAACAAGCAAACATTTAAAATGTGTGATGTCTATTTGGAAAAAAAATTGAATTCTACTGTGTTTTTGTTTAGATTTGTATTCCCATCCAAAAAACGCGAGATGTATAATGACGATTTAAATGTGAAATGTACACAAGATTTTTTTGGAATTTGGTTTGAAGAGAGAAAAGGGAACATCACATTTTGAATATTTGCTTGCCAACCAAGAGCGCGTGCGGCGCCTAGGGTCCTACCTGTACTGCTGATGCTGCGGCGGCGGTGGTTGAGGGCACCTGTCCCCGAGGGCTGCGGTCTGAGGGCTGAGGGTTAGCGCCAAGGGCTGCGGCCCGCGTGTAAATCCGCGCGCGCCCTCCTCACCCTGCGTCGCGCCAACGGGCGGTCTCGGCCGCCGCCATTGGCCGCGCCGCCGACCAATAACGCGGTGCGCCCTTCCCCCATTGGCCCGCGCGCGCGCACCCTCCCCGTTGGCCGGGCGGCCGCCCGCCGCGCAAGGGGGGCCCGCCGGCGCGTCAATTGTTATTGCGCCGACGCGGACGTTCAGCGCGGGGTGTTTGCGCAGCGGTGGCGAGGCGGAGCAGGGAGGGAGAGGAGGGAAGGAATCCTACCACTCCACCACCCCGCTCCTCGCACTGTGGCACCCCGCCGCCGGCGCCACCGACTACGGGCAAAACAACAGCGGGCCGTTGGCGCGCGTGCGGCGGGGGACGCGGCTGCCCCAGTCCACCCGCAGGCCCAGGGTGGGCCCGGCAGAAGGAGGTGGAGGGCTGAAGGCGGCACAGCTATTTCAGCTCCGGGTTCCAAGGGATACAGAGAAGGAAAATATTTGGCGAGCAAGGGTGTGCCTATTTTTCCCTTGACCCTTAATTTTCCCCTCTACAGTTACCCTGGAGGGGCGGCTTCCGCCAAGGAAATCGATATCGTCGAAAATGCCTGATTGCTATCTTTTCCTCGCACTTTCATACTTTTTTTCATTTGTCGAGTAATTTTTTCTCATCCTACATAGTAATCGAATAATCTACGTTTGTCCGGCCCTCCGTCACTCACGGTTACTAGACCACCATTTGGGGCAAGCGCGGTACCGTCCGTTACGCCCAGTTCGGTTAGTAGGGAAGTGGCCAGTTTTGTATCCATCTAATCTATTTCAAAATACCTTATAATTAGGGGAAGCTGAAAGTTCTATGCTATGCCACGCTAACATTAGCATCTTTGTCTCGTTTTCTGATTTAATGATGATTTTGATGCTTTTCTGTAGTTGAAGTGCACCTTTTTACACATTTTGATATTCTTTCTTTAACTATTTCGTGACATGTGCAAGAGAAAAAAATTGAATGTTCATATGGATGAAGTTTGCAAAATTGATAGCTCTAATACGTATGTTTACACTCTCTTGAATTTTAAAATTAAATTGGTTGATTGGTTGTTAAAAATTGTTACTTATGTAGCTGAAAATGTACTTTGTGAAAAATGGAGGAAAACAAGAATTTTAGGTTCTACCGTCCTTTGTTGCATTCAATTGTCACGTTGTTCAGTTATTACAATGTTGATGGTAACACATACAACAACAAACAAAATTCACTACTTAAAAACATTCCCTGCCCTAACAGTACTCAAAATATTTATAACAAACTGAAAATGCAGCACGGAAATGGGACATCGTCAGGCTAAGGGACACGAACAGAGAACGTTTAAAATTTCGTACAAAAAACATTTTGAAAGCTCAGGCAAACAGAATATGTATATTTCATGACAGAAGAAAAACGAGAATATAGAATAGAGAAAAAATAAATTTTGCAAAAATATATTTTTTTGAACTCCCGGATCCCGTTAAGTATGTAAGTACTATAAAATTGTTTAAAGCACCGGTGACACCAATCAAAGTAGTGGTACCCAATTAATTTACCTTGCAATTCCTATTGCAATCATTGTGAGAAATGCAGGCTATATCCATATTTTGGAAAGTTACATTCATATAATTCAATACATGTCAATTATATCAATTTGGGAGAAAATCGTAATCAAGGAAGTCTTTTATTACAGGTAGGAGTAAGATTTATCCAATTGTTTGGTATCAGGGGCCCACAATTTGGGTTCTTCTGACGGAAAATCGCTACTTTTCGCTACAATCTTTAAATACGTTTTTTAAAATCTAAATAAATACGCAATAAGCGAGGAGTAAAAATGAAGTAAACAAAAATCCTTATCTATTGGACATGAAATTTTGACAAATATATTATCAACATACATAAAATACAAGGAACATTCGTGGATTGGTGAAATCTTGAAAACAGCCTTGCCATATATGAAGTGGTGAATTTACTGACAATATGTTTCAGAACATTTAATCCTGAAATCATATGCTAATGTTATAATTCTTTCGTCATTATTCTCTTATAGAACAAATAACGAGCGTGTTTGAAGTAAACCAAACAAGTACGATATTTATGATTGCTTGCTGTTTCTAGGCGAGTCAACTGCTGTAGTTATTAGAGATTAATCTGTTGTGCAGGTTAAATGTCGAGAGATGGCGGTGTTCCTTTTCCACTGGAACGTTATATTCGGCGCCGACCTACTCGACTGGCGGAGTCTCCCTTTCGGGTACCGTCTCTCAGTGGGCTACCGCTTCAACCGGAACGATCTCTGACGGCATGACAGATCTCTCCATGGAAGAGTATTGCACGTAAATGTAAGCGCGCATGTGTTTAAGGGAAGAGGAGGAAATAAGGAAGAGGAAGGAATCATCGCGCCCGTGACCCGTTTGTTGGGTACTGCTCCGGCTTGCTCCTGGTGTTATTTGGAGAAACCACGCGGAACAACCGATCAGTACAGTCGGTCCCTGGAGTTCTCCTGTAGGTATTCCACATATTTTTCATCATCGCTATCGATGTTATCTACTCATTGTATCTCTCGGCGGGCGAGTGATAAACTTATTTGCCTCTGAACACCCGTGCACGGGTTTGATCCTGGCCTTTACTCTTGTTCGTAAGACAAGAACTACAACCAAGGGAGAGAATACTGAACTCTTTATTATGAATGTTTTTAAGCTAACTCGTTAAAAATAATTGGAGAATGTTGAAGAAACTTTTTTTCAATAGACTATTTGCTATGATTTATTGATATTTTGAGTTTATTTACTAAAAAGGTTAATTTTTTCGTACCTGTCGTACGCCTTTAATATTGAACTAGTGGTTTTACAGAATGACACAGACATTCCTGTATTTGTTTTCTATTTCCTGTGGTCACAGCTAGCATTTCTAACTTGCCACACACTCTTGCCAGCTGGCATCTATCGCAGCATAAAATTTGTTTTCTAAAAAAAATTCTTAATTTTTCGGTTTCCTAGTACTAGAACTGAAATAGTTTTCAAAATATTAAAGAACAGTAAAACATCGTCAAACTTTACACGTCACGGTCGAAACTTTACATGATATTATTTAAAGTGCATGTACTTATAAATATAATATTGTAAACAAATCACCGCGCGACGGCGGGCGGCGGCGGGCGGCGGCGGGCGACGGCGGGCGACCGCGAAGATGACAACGCAACATGTTTAGGAGCTAATTGAAGACCGATTGGAATTAACTTCTTAGTTATTTATTAAAGAAATGAGCATTTCAATAATTATGTTTACATGATCCCGTAGCTGCTCTCAACGTCAAAGTTTTACATTCAGTAATTTTTATTGCATTCACTTTTTCACCTAAACCTAACCATCTCCGCAACTTTATTTAATGTTTGTTATATTTCATCTAGTAACTCGTTGCTTTAAAATCGCTTTAAATTGTTCTCCTACGTATAATTTTTTGTTGGTTTGTCCCTCAACTTGTAACTTCATTTTCTATAGTATAAATGTTCTTTGTAATACATGCAATGATCACTTGTTTCTATGAAGATGAAAATTTAGCATTCATCTCTCTTCTGCCCATTACGAAAAATCAATAAACTAACCTCTTCGCACCCAGTGGCGTAGTAAACAAAATCAGGTCAGGCTTCAAAGTAGAGGATGTAACATCGTGTTGCAGTTGTTTTACATCATACAGATAGAAAATATTGAAAATTTGTGAAGGCAAAGAGTTCTAGATGTGAAAAGGTGGTTCGAATTAGAACACTTTGTAGAGCTACAATGGGAGAGAAAAGGAGAGAGTCGAAAGAGACGCAAGGAGACTGCATGGAAATGTGTTAAGTAAGCACAGTACTTGGTGACGGTAGCGGAAGTAGAACAAATGTTTTTCTACAGATGAAACAGCGCCCTTTTGAGCTCCACGTTGACACAGAATTACTTTTATAAATATGGTTACGTATCAGAGAATCGATCCTCATGGCGAGCCTCTTGGTCAGCTTGCTCGCTTTCGCCCCGGTCAGGGAAGATTATAGCGTGCGTTTTACTGGCAATGTCCCTGTATATGTTGCTGTGTGGCGATGAGAACATTCACTTCTGAGGTTGAGAGAGGGGATACTGGGAGTTTTATTCGCTATTGGTACGCCTGCACAGAGAAGAGATAATACGTTTCTGCGCCATAGTATAAACGGACTTGAATTATGGCTGACTTCTAGGCTGTCCGTTTGACGCCGCGTCGTTGGCAGAGAAGCCGACGTTTCGCCTGTCATATCGCAGGCTAGAAGTCATGAACTCGAGCCGCGGAAGCCTACGTGTACATTGAATTACGACTGTTGGAATTTATCTTTCTTTACGACACCTTGCTTCAAGCATATCTTCTGAGAACAAGAACTGGAACTGTCTTTTGATGTGTGCGTTTTGGATTTTGGAATATGAAATTGTTTCACAGAATTCGCTATTGTTTTCATTTATTATACAACACTACCCTTTTCACTATCCGATGACAAGATTTAATAAAAATATCTGGAGGTCAAATAATATTTTATTCATCATTGTGGCAAGAGGTGCGTGAAGGACTGACAGATTCTTCCACCAAAATGTAAGTTTAATGCTGGGTTATGTGGTTTTTATAGGCGCTTTTAATACTTTTGGCTACTGAATTGGACATCTTGGTATATTGTGGGTACAATGAAATCATTATGCAATGTTCGATTTGAAACAAACCACGGGACATTGGCAAGCAATCTTAAAGTTTTGTGTTGAAATAGCTGTAGTATTTTAAGGTTAGAATTGGCCGCAGTGCCCCAAAGTTGTATTCCATAGGATCTGGATCCTGTCAGGGCCTGTAGTTTTCAAGTTTTGGAGGACTTTTATTACGTTTTTTAGGTCACTGGGATCACTGATGGTTTGCACGATTGCATGATGAACACTTTGCTGATGCATCTTCGATCCAATCGGCTTCAGCATTGCATCGTCCAGGCCTGGCCCATTGACTCCACCAGAACTCTTCTGCTTTAGCTACATCAGGGGAGATGCTTGTGAAACGGGTTTGGGTAAGGCTGTTGTAAACTTGTTTCTGATGGAGACCAAATTTCCTGTTTTCAATTTTTCTTTTGTTTCATTCACAACCGTGATCAATATTACGGGAAAGTATTATATTCCGTACACTAAAAGTTGATGAATTCCATTTGTAAATAATTACAATTTTTCGAGGTCCCTTCGGAATTTGAACTAAAGAGGTCGTTTAAATGTAATCTTTCTTTTTCTCTTTTGAATATTCATTACAAATTCGAGATTTTAGTTTTATTTAGTCCTTTTTTAATTATTATCTATATGATTTCTTTTTCTCCTCGTTCTCCTTTCCTATCATCGAAGTCGTTTCTACTTTTCGTTCTTCGTGTATGTTAACCGTATGTTTTACTTATAGATTTTCATTACTTCATTATTTATCTTGTGTGCCAAGAATATTACTTCCCGAAACAAATCCACTGAGAAGATAAGTGGTAAATAAAACCAGTCTAATTCGAGGTAAGTGAAGATGGAGCTTAACAAGAAGCATCTTATTCATCGTGCTGAGAGGCACAAGAGATCGAAAGTCTGCCTTAAGAACAAGAACAGTATAATGGGATGTGTATGCTTCAATGAGTCACGATTTGCTTAAGTCAGCAGAGTGTGGAATGCGGATGGAGCGAGGGAAAGCAGCAGACAACACAATGCGATGGCTTCAACGTTCGCACTCGTGAAGTCGGGCATACGTTGTGTGGACGTCCTCGTTGATCTCTCTGAATTTTCGAAAATAGCGAAAGTTCAAAAAATTCCAGGCGTCTTCCTACAACTACAATTTTGAAGATAGTTATTTTTTCCTTAATGTTTGTTCTTCAACGACAGATCTCTAAAAAAATGTCATGTACAATTATTAGACAATGCTATTGATTTTATCTGAAATATGGGACTTTTTAAACAATTATTTTAAAAAGGTCAAAATGTTGCCTTTAAATTTTTCTTGCTCGCTTGTAAAAATGGTGCAGATTCCATTTTCGTTGAACTCTCGGAATTATCAAAAATTGGAAAACGTACAAATAGTGCGGGGATGTGTGTGCTGTTGTAGCACTATTAATATTAAATGGATATGTTTTTGCCCTGGGGGACGTTCTTGGGATTTACTAGATGCTACCAAGAAAATGTGTGACGGAGCAATGTGTAGGCAACCAGCAGAACGCTAATGTGTATCGTCTGAGACGTTTGCCCCTAATTCTCCTGGGCAGCATGTTCATTGCAATTGAGTATTGTTTTATGTTATTGCTATCGTTGTTGATCGTTTTTGGACAAACTTATGATTGTGTTGTTATTGGGCTGAATTGTAGTAATGTGAAATCAGTAACAAGGGCTTGCCTTGCACACTGCCCATTCCAAGGACCCCGGCCTAGGCCATGACCCCTGCTCATTCCTTCGCCGCCGAACGTCCGGGAAAATTCTGACCTTAACAAACATATATACATCTTATATGTTTCCACTATCTAGTATACATTTTATTGCAGTATGCTTACATCACATACTAATTGATTCGAGATTTTATGATTCCACTGTATGTTCTTAAATTTTTCCATAGGATATATTAAATATTGTATCATCGCAAAACGTGGGTATGGATACTTTTGTCTACAACTGTATCTATGCAGTGTGAATTCAGCCGCTCTCTGGAGGCGCATTTTAGCGGCCGGCAGCTCTGTTCGATAGCGTTTTGCAGTTTTTCTTACTGATACCAGCCGAATGCACTTGGTCTGCAATCTTTCTTTTCTCTTCCTCGACCTATCATCTCCCATAACAAACACGCGTACATGCCCTGCACTATCGCGTACTATGTCGGGACCAGTGGGAGCCAAGAGCTTGTCACGACTGAGCAGGGGCCCTGTTGGGGGAGATATCTGGAGGGGAAAATCTATTCCCTGCAAGCCGACGTACAGGTCGACAACCGAACCTCACTTTCTAGCGCGGAAGGTGTCACCCCTTCTCTGCAAACACTTTAACTACACTAATGGTACTCTTCATTCACACACATGCCAGAAGACCGGTCGGGAGGTTAGAGCTTGTCCTGGCTTGAAGCGGTTCGCCGCTGGTGGAAGATACCTGGTTGGGACGGTAGGTCGGCGCCGGATCTCGCCATCCAGCGGAGAGAGATCACCGCCACCTGCCGAGAAAGAAGTACTACACTTTCGGGACTAATTCCCTTAGCAGTTGACGCGCCCGGAATCACTAAGAACAAACCAACCAACTCATGGGACTAATGACCTTAATAGTTGATGTGCCCGGAAACAGCAAACCCTGGTGAAACCGCACTCGAACTTTTCTCGTCGTCGTTTCATTGATCGATCCCTTTCCTTCTTCCCCAGACCGTTGCCTCCGTACCACTGGCATACCTCGCGCCCGCACTGCTTTCCGGAGGCTGGGGAGCGTGAGCTGCTGGGCCGGTGAGGAGCGGGGGGCGGGGGGCGCGTGGGAGCGCGCGCGCCGCACGCCGTGTCGATGAAATGGGCCGAGATGGCGATGTCGTGTCACCGGCTGGCAATTTGTTTATGGAGGGGTCGCACGGCGGTTAAGAGTGCGTCGGCAGCGCGCTCTTGTGAGGAGAGGTGACGGCGGCGCCTGGGCCCGCTGCGTTGGCGGCGGTAGCAGAGATTTCAGAGGACGGTTTTCATCCTCGGTTGGGATGAAGGTGAAAACGTTGTGGATGACTACAATATATATACTTTTTACTTTCTCACACTTACTTTCTAAGAAGTGAAAGTATTGTAATCGTGCGCCGAAAAACGGCGAATTTTCGACGAAATCTCTTGTTGCCGTGGTCTGGAAACGAAAAAGTGGAAGTAATTTACTTAATACTGTAAAATTACTCCATATAACACGTTAGGTAGTTAAAAATCATCGTTTGTAAATCATTGGTACCGAAAAATTGATTGGCTGCGAAACGTTTTCTGTTTGTTCGTCCGTCTAAGCTCAGCACTAGCGCTTGAGTCATTTATCTCCCAAATTGATATTACTCGATAGATATAAATGAAGTCAAAGACATCTGAGTTTGAAACGAATATTTTGTTTTGGAGGGTACTTTACATGAAGCCAGCTTTCAGCTTTCATGGAAACATTTACAAAATTTTCTAAAAATTGGATCCAAATATTCTGATTAAACTTCGTCTTAGGATAGAAAGAACGTTTAAAAGAATGGCACATGTCTCGTTGAAATATCAAATTTTTCGAAAATTGCAAAAGTGCAATTTTTGGCGTCTTCCGAGCTTTTTTCTTGAATGAGATATTTTCTTTAAAGATAGATCGTCAAATAAGGATATGTACAGTTTTTTTGAAAACACGAGTAGTTTTCATGTAATTTTTGCATGAAACATTGACTCCAATTTATTTTCTTTAAATTTTCTCCTTCCACGTGTCAAAGGACGGCAAAACTTCGGTGCCTCACTTCCGGCAAACTCTCTGTATTTTTGAAAATTGGAAAATTACAAAATTGAAATATTTTTTCTTTAAACAAAATGTTCCAAAAAATAGCTCTTTGACAAAGGTTATGTACATTGTTCAATTCTGTTCATTTTCCAAATTCATGTACAGAGAGTATGTATGATTTTGAATCTGTCCCAGGACCTTCGTGTAAATTACACCCAAAATTTATATATCGTTATCAACTTCAAGGGGTCGCGACATCAGCAAGATCGATTGGGAAATATCAGTTTTGGAGAATATCATCCAAACCGTTTAGGCGATATTGCGAACTCATGGATTGACATGGATTCTGACTACACAACGTGTTGGAGGAAGTAATTTACTATACAGAGGACAAGATTTATCCTTTTTTGTTACCAGGGCAAGGCAATAAGGTTTTTTTGGTAAAAATCGCAGATTTCCCCGCAGCATTACATTACTTTCCCTAAACTGCTTAAGCAGAGGCAAGAAAGTAAAACCATTGTAAATTATTGAAATATTTTGAAATTGTGTACTTTTAGGGCTTTTCCTCCTACTTTTGGAAACTAATACAAGAATGACTAATTATGAGCAACACTTTTTCCAAACAATATTTCCAAATTGGTTAATTAATTTATATTTTATTCTGTAAATAAATACATTGGAAATAAAAATTGTACTATTTTTTGAATGATTAGTGCGCATACTGATTACGTTTTGTTTCCTGGCAATTTTGTCGGTACTATTGGCAGCAGTGCAAAAGCAGTATCATCCTTGTGGGTGTACCGTACCGATGTAAACGATGGAAGTGTCAGTGAAAGTTTCAGGAAGACAGGTGGTGTTAGGGGTTGTGAAATAACGTAGCTTTTGGGTTTAAGCTCATTTTAAGAGAAGTTTGCTCGTAGGAGACGCAAACGTCGAAGGTATGGTGGCCGCAAATGTAATGATATATATTTCCAAGATCAAAGTTGAATATATTGACACTAGTTGCACGTCGTTGTATCATGAATCAAAGTGAAAAGAATTGTGACTGGAAATAGTAAGCAGGTAAATTATAGGTGTTTGAAAATTCGGATAAGTTCAACATTCTATCCATTTAATGTTTTACTCAAAAACATTGAACTGACATCTCAAGTCAAATAATAATTTGCTTTTGATTTCAGTATTTTAAGGATCATCTAAATTTAATGAAGGACAATGGCCTTCATAACACGATACAATTCTTTTTGGTTTGGAATTATATTCGCATCTGCAACATGGACCATTAGTTTATATTTATACACAAAATTAAGTAAGGAATCATATTCATCAAAATGGTCCACATCTCAACCATTTGTAGCAGTCAACATTCCAAATAAAGACCATTCTGCTTTACTGAAGCATGAAACATTTTTGGATACAAACAAGGTTGATGGAGATGACATATTGCCCTTTGAAGGCAAAGGGAAAAGTGCCTACTACAACAAAAGGAAATATTTCAAAAATAGTGATGGCCTCCTAAAGCATTTACAACCTGTTGCACCAAAGTCTTCAAAAACATTACCAGATGGTATGTATGTTGTTTAATGAATCAATTTATGTATTAATTTTAGTTGAGGCAAACTGCGTACTCTGATATTTCAAATTAATAGCTTGTTCAAGTGAAGAAGTCAAATACATTGATATGAAAGTATTATTTTTTTTAAAACATATGTATGCATATAAATGAAAATGGGTCTATTGAGCAGGTTTAAATGACCTTGGACTTGTTCGAAATCTGGAAGACCAAAAGATTCGTGATGAAGGTTATTCCAAACATGCATTTAATGTATTAGTGAGCCAGAAACTGAGCTTGCACCGAACAGTTCCTGATACTAGACATCCTTTGTAAGTATGTTAGTATATCATAATAGCATTGTCATGCATTGCTTGACTGGTAAAACTTGTAGTACATTATTTAAAACTACTCCTATTTTTCCAATCACAATTTGCTGTACTAAAAATGAGTTACTATTTGTTCTCTGCGAACTAAACTTTCATTTATGCAAATGAAAACATTTTCAAAATCCTGAAGGAGAACATATCATTTATTGACTCTTAGAAAATGCAATATCAATTATTTATTTAATAGTAAATTAAATTTGTCAATTTTCAGATGTAAGAAGGAAAAGTATAGTGAGCATTTGCCGTCATCTAGTATTGTTATTTGTTTTTACAATGAACATTATGAGACGTTATTGAGAACAATTCATAGTATACTGGATCGAACTCCTGAGAAATTGCTTCATGAGATTATTTTAGTGGATGACAGCAGTAATATTTGTAAGTATGAGTTTGAGTTGAAGATGAGTGAAATTATTTTCAATGAGTTAATTTCAGTGATTCAAAACAATGCAGTATATTGTAATGGGTTCGGTTATTATAAAGGTTATTTCAGTGATTTTTACCTCATTACTATAAAACATTACCTCATTGCTTTCAGCAATAAAGGATTTCACTCCCAAATGTCAGTGTTTTTAAAGCCTAGATTGAGAGAAAAAATACAAAACCAAATTTTTAATTTTAACCTTACAAAAATAAATACTAACCTTAATGATATCCATTGTCATTCATAATGTTTTAAACTTTTTTCATTCTCTTGTGAAAAATGTAGGGCAAAGATTCCAGTACATCATGTTATAGGATCAAATACCCAGTTCATTTTAAACCATTTTTATCACTAATAGTGTATATAGAACCCTGATTTTTTATATTACCTGAAAATTGGAAATAAAACTAAGCCATAATCCTAATATTAGTTTGGAAACAAATTTGTTTAAAACATTCACGGATACAATGTAAGGATACAACATACACACATACAGTAGGATTCAATACTGCGTGAGATCATTCTAATGACCAGAAACAAAAAATCTAAATTCTTGCAGCTTCTTGATATAATGAAGCAAACTTTGTTGAGACTGTTATTGAATTCTCTAAAACTATAATGGTTCCTGTCCTCTTGTATTGTGCAGTGGCAAGGACTGTAACAGCACAACAGAGAAGGAAGATTGAAGCAGCAAAAATTAAGATGCTGAGGTCACTAGGGTGGCGGCCATAAATTATGCAATGCAAATTTGGAACATTTTGAAAACACCTTTTTCCCCCTGTATTATATCTGTAACGCAAGCGCTTCAACCCCACCACCACCACCACCACCAATAATTATTCTTGCAACAGTCCCATCCCATTTTCCATATAAAAAAAGGAGAGAAAATATAACAAGGAAAACAAATTGTAATTAATTACCGATGACAATTATAATCATTGATGCTTATATGCGTTATTATTTGAGTATTAAAAAAATAAAACGTGAATTAACAAAACTCAATATGAGAGGGTAAATTAGAAAGATGTATTTTCTGCATTTTATTAAAATGATACAAGATATTGTGTGAAAAAACGACACAGCGAAAACAGATACACAGAATGGGCCATTACATAACACTGGATTGTGTAATGGAAAAGCTTCAGGACTTGAAAGTTAAAAATCAAAAGCAATTTAAAATGTTATTGTATCATTTCTATGTAAGAAACAGTGTAAGCAGAAGGAGGAGTGATATGCTTTCTTTGTGGAGTGTTGTAGTGGTAGTCTTTCAGATAGAGGATATGTACAGAAGACTGATTTTTTAACATACTTTTTGCAAACTAAAAACAAAGGAGTGCAGTTATTTTGCTTTTAAATTTTGTATTCTCACCTCTGAAAAGCAAACTTTGTTTTTTATATATTGTTGCAATGAAATAAATGTGAATCTATTTTTCAGCAAATTTACATGATGACTTAAACATGTATATAAGAAATAATCTTACTTCAAAAGTTATTCTGCTCAAAACACATAGACGAGAAGGATTAATTAGAGCCAGAATGTTTGGTGCCAAAGAAGCTAGTGGCCAGGTATAATTTATAAAATTTTACTATAGTATTTATTTTGATGCATTCATTATCTGCAGTGATCATCAATCAATTTTTTTTCAGGTCCTTGTGTTTTTAGATAGTCATGTCGAAGTAAATGTAGAATGGATTGAACCTCTCCTTGCACGAATTAGTGCATCTCGAACAAATGTAGCAGTTCCAATTATTGACATTGTCAATGCTGATACATTTGAATATTCTGCTTCACCTCTTGTGAGGGGAGGTTTTAACTGGGGTCTTCATTTCAAATGGGAAAATTTACCCACTGGGACTCTTGCAACTGAAGAGGATTTTGTAAAACCTATAAAGTATGTTAACATAAGACTGCCATATATAAGCAGAATGTTCATCCAGAGTATTTCTAGTAGAATTTGAAGATGGATATAAGAATTTTGTTACAGTTTGAGTTTTCGTCTGTAATACTTCCATGTTGTCTCTTTGATGGCTTTTCAGGTGTATTTTACTTTCTTGCATACTGCCCTCGCTAAGAAAAATGCAATATTTGCCAAAAAATTGTATATTGAGATATATAAATCACTACATTCAGAAAAATCAGCTCTTTCTACTTAGCTTAGTTAGGATGTTATATCTGAATCAGTATAGAAGTTATTTAAATTAAAAACACAGTATCTAGGCCCTACATCTTGTTATGGTTGTGTGCATTGGAAGAATGCAGTGAACAGAGCGTACTTATTAAAACTGCATTATTAAACATTTCCCACAAGCTTTAAGCAGATCCTGCATTCTCTCTAAGAAATGTACTCGAATTATATAGTTCCTTTAATTTGAAGCACTGTATTAAAAGTCTGTATTGTGAGGACATATTATAAAAGCGCCAGTTTATTTATTATCTCATGAGGTGTAGATGCATTAAACAAACTTATGCTGTCCTTTTCAAATGAAATGTTGCACAAATCATATAATTTTAAAGCCATAGAAACATGCAATCTTAACAAAAATGTGCCTAGTGACAAGAACTTCTCACTCCTTGATTATTCCACAAGCACCAATTTGATAGAAAATCACCATTGTGGACAACACTTTTGAAGGTGAGACCAGCGAGATGATTCAGTTTGTTAATAGTTTGTATTTGCTATTTTGACAGTGTTTTATAGTCGTAAACGCATTGTAAGCTTACTTAAGTCAAGTGAATCTGTTATTAGTGATGGAGAAAAAAGTCAGAACAATGGAATGTTTTCCAGATACTGTACCAGCACAATCAAGTTGCCAGTCTACTGTAACTACAGTGTGTACAACAACCTTTCAGCAAAAAAGAGGATTGTTGTTCCATGGATATAAACCCACTAATATTGCAGAATTTGACGAAAATGTTATTAACTCTTATCATCGCAGCAACACATAATCAGTGATATTGTAGATCTAGGCCTAGATTTTGAACATTTAGGAATAAGGACTGAGAACGACAATGTAATCATTGAGCTGTAAGTTCGTGCTACTTGTGCTGAAAATCGATCACTAGAAAGGAGTGAAGAAGAAAATACCAGCCTAGATATAAATCCTGAACTACGTACCCAGTAGCTGATTGAAGATGACTGTGCGGCTGAGGAGGATGACCAGAATAAAGAAAAAGATGCAGGAAAGCCGAGCAATAAATTTGAAAATTTAGTATTCCACTTGGAATAGCCCAGAAAGGACAGCCTCGAAAAAAGAGAAAGATAGAAGAAAAATTAGAAAGTCAAAATATAAAAAAGAAAGCAAACTCAAGACGAAACATTTAGTTTTGCCACCATGTGACAAAGATTAAATGCACAGAAAGTATTCGAGAAGATTGCAGAATAGCATTAAATAGCTAATTTTGGGACATGACATATATTGAAAGAAGAGCATTTGTCCTGCATGTGACTGCTTTGAAGTGAAGAGAACTACTGTCCCGGATCTGCTATCTCCAAGAAGAAAACAAATGTATCATTATTTTTTAACATAATGGACAATGAATGGACGTTGTTTGCAAATCGCAGACAGTCAATTTCATCCCTGAAATACCTGAACATATCGAAGTTTCTACCAACAAATCGCCCACTACCACCAAGTACATGCACCAAATACTCTATACTTGCCTAGTGATGTAAACATTAGTATGTATCATTTAATCATTACTACATTTTACTCTCAAAATAATAAATATTGTAACAGCATTGCTTAGAAATAATGCAATATCCATTCCTATCTTATTAAAAGTGTAGTAATCTTAAGTATAATAGCTGGACACTGATAATGCTTAGCCAGAATGCAGTAACTGCTTTATTTCATTGCTAAAATGAAAAAAGTTATAATATTTATAAAATAATATTTATACATTCAATTCAACTAAACCTACAGTTACATACTTACTGTTCCGTCATCAGGTCAGCTGGTGGAAATTAAACTCGTTTTTCTCAATACTTGGTTTTGTGTAGATACTGTGTTTTTCCTTGTGAGGGCAGTAAATTCCATAAAGAGAAAGTGATCTAAAGCTGCAGGAAAAAATTACCAAATTTTTGATAGAAAAACTTGCCTCTCTGTCTGTGGACAACACTAGTGCCCAAATGGGACCAAGGACTTTTGCCAAAATGGATATTACATGATTGTTGTGGCCAATGTGTGACCCTTTGGATTCAGAAAATGATCTTTTAGTTTTTGGTCTTACTGTAATGAATGTCCCAATGACATTTTCAAAATTTTCTCACAAATGGCACAGAATATTTTATTTTAATTTTCAGAGAAATGGAGAAAAATATGCTTATAAAAATGATGCAATTGTGATTTTCAGTAAAACATCAAAATTTTTGAAAGTAATTAAAGAATTAAACTTTTTTTTTTCATTGCTCTCCTACAACTACATTATTGAAGATATATAATTTTTTTCTCAATGGAAACTGTTCTTCAAAATTATTTCTTTAATTAAGGTCATGCTCAGTGTTTTCAAAATGTGTACCAACTCTTGAGTTTTATTTTTGAGAAGTTTTCCCCAATTTCTGAGTGAAATTGTGACAATAAAAAAAGAAACTACTTTCTTGCATTATTTGTAACTTTTCACTTTTCAAATATTCAGAGTTTAATGAAAATGAGATCTGCTCCAACTTTTTAAGCTATCTTTGCTTTACCAGGAGGTGAAAGAACATTTTTAAAAAATTGCCTTTACTTCAAGCAAAATCTGTAGGTTTTATCAAAAAATTCTACATGACCTTATTTAAAGATGTAATTTTTTAGAACGGATTTCGTTAAGGAAAAGCCCTCTTCAATATTGTAGTTTTTCTTTATCATAAATATGGTGCGTTCTCTAAAATAGGTCCTGGGCTATTTTTATAACTGTATTTATTAGCAAAAACAAAACAAAAAAAACAAACAACAACAACAAAAAGTTTGGAGTCATTGAAAAAATTTAATTGTTAAAAAACTGCCTATATTTCTTGCCAAATTATAAAAAACTATTCAAATATTTGAAAAAATGTACATTACCCTATTTAATGATCTATCTTCAAACGTTTCATTAAGAAAAAAATTCTTATCTTCAGTTGTTTCATTGTTGGAGGACGCCAAAAACATTTTTAACTTTTGCAGATTTTGAAAATTCAGGGTTCAATGAAAATGAGATCTGCCCCAGTTTTTTTAATTCCTTTCCTACCTTTGTTCTATACGTAGAGAAAAAATAATTCAAGATGTGGAGTCAATTTTGAGAAAATTTTCAATGTATGGTTATGGTTTAAACATTTCATGCTTTAAAGTCTTCTTAAAATCAAAAAATCCATTTTAAATTCTCAGGGCTCTGAATTTGGCCAGGTGGATTATTAAATATCAAGTTTAGAGAAAGCCAATTAAATGGTTGAGGTTCTAGTGTTGGCCAAGGGCAGACAGTCGTACAAGCAGACATGGGCTCACCCATCCACAAACAGGTAGACTCAGTCTTCGGGTTTGGTGGTGTAATGGTTTAGCTTATTGGCTTACCCAAGTTTGCTGGTTCAAACCCGATCAAAGCCATGGATTTTTAAGTGCAAAACAAATCCTTTGAATGCCTTGCTTCAGAGGGGAAGTAAAGCAGACTGTCCCCGTGTGTATTTACTGGATGTAAAAGATCCTCGAGCCAAAAAAAAGCTTCTGTGTTAAATCCAAATAGATAATTTTAATAAAACCCTTAATTAGGTTAAAAAATATTTACTCATTGCTTCGTGATCATTTCTGGTTATTATTTAAATATTTATTTACTTAATGTTTTCGGTTCATATTTTTGATAGATGTATTTCAACTGTCTTAATTGTACTGTGCAGTATATTGTAAAATTATTTGTAAATAAAAATAATTTTATATTTTCTTGTCTTATGCTTCAGGTCACCAACTATGGCTGGAGGTCTTTTTGCAATAGACAAGTCATACTTTGAAGAGCTTGGAGAATATGATTCAGGAATGAACATATGGGGAGGAGAAAATTTAGAAATATCATTCAGGGTATTCATTTTACTGTTTCTTATTATCGTTCTACAAAATACAATGTGAATTGACAGGATTTTCCTTTTATTTCAGCATTGGGTTTGGAGAGGGGGGGAGTTCAGTAAAAATAAGAATAGGGGCTTTCAAATTAACCTAGGCCCCTCTGTTATTACATTTTGTTAATTTTTTAAAACTATTCTGTTGTGTTATACACTGGATGTAAATCAACTGTTGCGGTTTCATTCAATCAAGAGCTTATATGTCGCTACAGTGACACTATGGGGACATTCAAGCTCCTGATTGGATGGAACTGTGAACAGCTGAATTATGTCAAGTACATGGTTAAATAAATCCTAGTGTAATTTGTAATGCCAGTCGACAGAAGTTAATTCATATAACAGAAAATACAATTGAAGTGAAAGTAAAACTACATTTTTTCAATGACACGATTTGAATATTACTGAAACTCTAGCAGGAAAAAGAATTCCTTTTCTTTGTGGAATGTGATTATTTATCTCGAATTTCAGCTACAGAGTTTTAAATACTTGTTCACACAAAAAAAAGTTCTAATAATGTTTTTCTAGATTTGGATGTGTGGAGGTACTCTGGAAATTGTACCGTGTTCACGTGTGGGTCATGTTTTCCGGCGGCGACGCCCTTATGGTTCTCCTTCCGGTGAAGATACAATGACTCGTAATTCACTAAGAGTTGCTCATGTCTGGATGGATGAATTCAAGGTAAAGCAAAACATTTCTGGTTTTTCTGACATTACAGGTTGATTATTATTTATTAAAAATCAATCAGAGTTTGAGTAAAACATTTTTACTGACTGTGAATATTATGTATGAAGTGTCATAAAATATAATGGGACTTAATGTTACCAATGAAAAAATTTGATGATTTGACATTATTCTGAAGATTTTGGTGTAAGACCGTAATTCACAATTCCATTGACAGATTTAATTTTTATAAGTATGTTATATATTTTTGATGATATGTATTTGTTTGGTAACAAAGGCATTGAAGATTTCTGAGAGTATTCACTAGATTAAATAAATATGAAAGTTCTTTGAACAATTAGAAAATTATGAAAGACAATTCAGTGTATCAGCAACTGGTAAAAATTAAGTTTTTGGCAGGATTACTTCTTCAAACAAAGACCACACGTGAAGGATGTTCCTTACGGTGATGTGAGTGAACGCATTAATCTCAGGAAACGATTGGCTTGCCATAGCTTTCAGTGGTATCTACAAAATGTCTATCCTGAACTGAGTCTGCCTACTGATAATGCAGAGCGTTTGCGACAGAAATGGAAAGCTATGAAACAGCCTAAATATGAACCATGGCATTCACGAACCCGAAACTATATTGGTGCTTACCAGGTAAAAACCCCCTTTTAATTTAATTAGTTGTTTATCATGTTTTATACCCTTTTTATAAAGATTTTTACATACTTTGTATTTATTCTTTTCACTTTTTTTAATGAATGATATATTAATGTTAATTGAGAGGGAAATTGCTTTTAGTAATTGTCTGAAATACAGTTTGTAAGTGTTTAATAAATTTAGTTTCAGTATGATGCTTTAATTGAAAATTGAATGCTATAATTTTATGAACTTTATTGAATTTAATTTTCTTCAGATACGACTTCACAATACAAGTTTGTGTATTACCAGCTTAAAAGATGTGAAAACAAGAGGATCTCTTCTGATGTTGGCTAAATGTTTAAGAGTAAAGAACCAGGTACATATACTTTTTATTGAAATTTTAGTGGTACTATATTTTTAAAATTGAAGAAGATATTTTGGGAATTTTTTATTATGATTATTTTATTTGTTTTTGCCATTAATAATAAATTCTATCCATTTTGACCAATCAAAAATATTTTCTCCATGTAGTTTTATCACTTATGTTTTATTGCTCTGATATGCCTGTGCTTCAGTAGCTTCTTCAGCTGAGGTAGCAAGGCTGAGGTAGTGGTTCATGTAGATTCTAATAAAGATTTATAAAATATTGTCAACATTAATGCTATTAACTAATGGCAATATATTTAGTTCTATCTGTGTGTTCAGTAGTAGAAAATATCGTGAGTTTAGGTTCACCAAAGAAAACAACATTTCTGGATGGTTTTTGTGACTTAAACTCCAGATATTTTCTGTTACATAAGAATTGAGATCAAGAAAGCTAGCACGTGTCTATTATTAACATTCTTTAAATAGCCTCAAATGTAACTTGTTTTCACAAAATAACAGGTAAATTCCAAAGTACATGTAATATTACTTATGATAATTTTGTAAATTCATATTTTGTTTCAGATGTGGTATGAAACAGACAAGAGTGAGTTGGTGCTAGCACAGTTGCTGTGCTTGGATGCTTCTGAGCGCATGCCCAAGATTTCTAAGTGCCATGAAATGGGTGGTGACCAGGAATGGAGGCACAGAGACAAGGTAAAAATTAAATAAAGTGTACAAGTTCATAATTTAATATGTCTTTACCTGTGTGTCTATATTCAATATCTTTGGTATTTGTTTTCAATTCAGTAACAAATAATCATTGCTTGCTGAGAAAAATATGATATTTCTTTGAACATGCTTTGGGTTAACCATGTACACTGAAGTGTACACTAGTGCACTAAAATAAATGAATGCATTTTGAAAATTCTCATTTTAGATGAGTGAAGATTCTTTAGTGCATCATTGGTGCGAGTGAACATATATCTAAGTTTCATTATATGAAAAGGTTTTGCAATTGCCCTCTATTGTGTCTTACACAACTTCTCATTACATCTTAACATTCAGCAATAGTTTTATAATAATCTATTTTACACAGTAAATTTTTGGAGTTAAAATATTTTCTACTTTCAAGAATAGATTCATGAATGAAAATATACTAGTATACTGATATTTTGTTTGTATTTCTTGTGTAGTATGAAGTTCTTTCATTCAGGGTCTATGTTAATTGTGTTGTATGCAGTCAGTTTTTTTAATGCTTTATTTTATTTAGGAAATCTTAACACTTCATGCTCTTAATTCGCTGAGATTTTTTCTTTCTTTTTTCCCCTTTTTTTCCTTTTTTTGTTATTTAATGTTGCATCAACTTCTAGCTCATTAACAACCACTATTGCATGTAACGAAATGGTAACTGAGGATGACACGACATGATGATAGGGGGTGAAATGACGAGCACAACACAACCATGTCCGAGGCGGGACCTGCGATCCTTTGGTCCGAGATCACTGTGGCACTATTGCTGTTACAATCTCGGCCATCCAGAGACTGGCAGCTCTTGAGTTCCATCAGCATTTTATTTAAATCTTACTGATGCATTAAAAGCTGCAACATAACTTAATTTTTTTTTTAAATCTATAAAATAGTGGCTTTTTGAGGAAGTACTAGCAGTTGAATATTTGTCTTCAATGTCCCACAAAATTGTATATGTCATGGTCGCTCTTGGAAAAGGATGTAAAAATACATTGAGTGTGACTGGACATTGGAATGGAAGACCAAATTTTTCATGTTGAGCTACGGTACATTTGACATAGAATTGCAATGTTTTAATCATTGACATAGTATTTCCACATTGCACTGCAAGTCAGTGCACTTTTGCTTTCATGTATTGTGTTTTTTTTTCTTTCAAGACTCAGACACCTATTTACAACATGGCTGCTGGGAAGTGTTTGGCAGTTGAAAAGGTGGAAAATGGAGCTCTGGTGACCATGGAATTGTGCACACAACCAGAAAGGAACCAGTGGGACTTTGTAATTGCAACTTGATTGAATAGCTATATTATCTTTCACCAGTACCTGTATAGGGCATTTATATAATTTATTTTTGTAAAATGCTCTAGACTCAAATATTTAATATTTCTTAAGGAAGTCTCATTGCTGTAAAGCAAATGTTGTGATGGTTCTTATTCTTTGTGGAACCTCATCACTTTTTAGCTATGAAAATCTTCTGTTGAATCAGCTGCAAGGTGAATATGATATCTATTAACGCCAGTGTTGTGGCTCCAAGAAAGTACTAGCATGATTCTGTTACAACCAAAAACTTTCACAATGTAAATGTTTTGAGTTGAGTAATAATGCAAATGTTTCATTTGCATCATTACATTCTTAAGTCATAATCTCATCACCAGGGCTGGGATTTATATGGAATAACATTTACCTAAATATGTACAAACGTGTATACTAAAAAAATTGAGTAAAATATTGGCTGAAATTTAAATAAAAATATTAAAATGGTGAAAATAGGGTATTAATCAAATGATGAATGGAATGGGCAAAGAATTCCTTTTTAAAATTAATAATATTAAAAAGTTGAAGAACAAGATTTAGTCATGTGTTGTACTAAAAAACACACAGAAAGTTTATGTTTTGCTGAAAGTTTTATTTCGTTTCTGATAATTGGACATTTACGAATCAGTCAGTTACAAATGTTCTGAAGAGAAAGTGCCCTTTTTGTTTCTTAATTGCTCTGTACTTGCTGAAGTACTACTCAGCATCAGTTGTAGAAATGGGGTCCATCTTGAATCATATTGTGGAGATAAAGTCCAGATCTACATTCAAAGCCAATACACCACTTACAATTGAACTAAAATATAAAAATTTTCTTCCAAAAATCAGTCTGAAAGTTTCTAATAAGGAACATTGTAATTAAAATTACAAATGAAATATTAAGATACACAAATGTTAGTGATTTTTCTTAAATAAATGAAAATATGTAATTTAATGGAAATATGGACAAATATGGATAGTAGGTTTCAAATTTAAAATATCAATATAAAACAGATTTCAAATCACTTCAAAAAGCTTAATTAGTGAACATATATACACTGGCGGATCCAGGGGGGGGGGGGGG
>BOPP01000207.1:107736-168731 GCA_017312745.1 Gryllus bimaculatus
ATTTAGTTTTGCACCATGTGACAAATAGGAATTTGAAATATAATGCAGACAGAAATTAGAATGAGCAGAGCTAGGAATTTGTCAAATGTAATTACATATTGTTATCAACATAACTGTATGTAGTTTATATATTGCAGGGCGGACCCAGTTGATATTTTGGGGAACAGAAATGGTGTTCGGGTGACGATTGAGAGGCATTAGGCAAATATATATTTGTATAAAAATAGCTATATAATATTGGGACATGACTATTATTTTATTTTTGATAAAGAATATGGCATTATTTTTGTCTCTATTCTAAACTCATTGTAACTTGCTGTGACTTGTTCTTTGCAAGTAAAACGCATGAAATCTATTGGTTCTCTTAAGATCTGATCTTATCATTCAATTAAGAATGTGAAACAAATATAATGTGTGTTAATACAATCTATATTTTTTGTGACATAAAATAGGAGGAAAGGTCAAACTAGAAATAGAGACTCGCTATATAGTTCATTTCTATGCTAAATTCCGATCAGACAGTTCAATTATTCATCATCATATCAGCGCGATGGAACATAACCGTGAAACAATCGAAGTCTGTCAATAAACTCCTTTATCCAAGAAAACAAAACATCGCGCCTACTGCGCGATTCTTTTCCCCATATATGGGTTCCAGAAAAACGCGTATATGGAAGATAGGACCAAAGGAAGAAAAGATTAACTCAGCCTCGCGGGCGGGGGATCATGGTCCAATTGGAGTTTTCTTTTACCTTCCTTTATTTGGCAAAATTGATTTAAATATTTATGTTCAAATTATGTAATGATTAAAACAATAGTATTGAATAGTAGCATGTTTACAATGTGTAAATAATATGCAATATAATAAAAATATATTTATTATTTAACAAAAATCTGCCAAGTCACCCCATTCCCCAAATGATCAACTGGGTCCGCCCCTGCATATATATAACTACATACAGTTATGTTTTTATACAGATATGTAATTACATACAAATCCTAGCTCTGCTCATTCTAATGTTCTTTCATTACATGCAACATATATACAAGAAAAAAGCAATGTGTTTGTGTATTTATATCATATATATAGGTTATGCGGTTCACTCTGAGCTGCTACCCTGGTACGACAGTTGCGAATTCTTGAGAATTATTAACCATAGGCTGCCAACAGTGGGTTGTGTGATGTTGATGGACATATAACTCTATGATACTATTGTAATGCCGATGCTGGATGCATACAAGATAGACTAAATTATCTACCATGTCTGGATTAACCGTTTTACCTGGAACGTTTATAGATTCTCTTGAAGATGTGCAGTGTGCGCCTCTAGGAATGGGTTTGTAGCTCTGTTCTGGGAAGAGGCCACCGTTGACCATTGAAAACATCCCTGTTTGGACACGTCAGGTCAGCCTCCAATGATGGACTTGGTTTCTACTAGTAGTATTTTGGAAGCATAGCAACATGTGGATGAATTCCACTGAAGTATTGTATTGTTTCCTTGAGGAATCCCCAGTCTACCTGGGAACGCACCAAATCCTCTCTGTTTCATCCGATAGCTGAGAAACTTCTGTGTTTCATCCAATAGCTGAGAGTTTTCATGAAAATCTGACTTATACCATATTTATATTCTTGCTTTTTTGAGAATGAAGGTTTAAAAAAAGTTAAGCCAATTTCAAAATAAAATTGAAAATGTAGCAAGGGCTTCAAGTAAAGATCCATTTTCAATTCACAGAGACTCACGATGAAGCATATATTCATTTTGGAAAAAAATCCTGTGTGAATTTTCAGTGCTAGTCTTATTGACAGACAGAGAGAGTGAAGAGGGGGAACATATTCGGTAGTAGGAATGCAGAAAATTCTGTTTCTCTAGCACAATCTTGATTTCTTGATCTTGACTTGTTATGAGGAAAATTCAAGAGAGATGAATTCAGAAATCATTGCTCCAGTAGATAATGTGAGTGATGTCATCAATAACCCAACTCATTTTGCGAAAAGGTACTCTTCTAAAAAAAATGTTTTGAAAGTTGCCTATACAGTCCTTTTTACTGAGTTGTATGCAATCTCTCACATCACACATTTGAGGGATGGATGTCTGATTCTTTTGTTGCTGAAACTTGTGAATACAGCAGATGAGTCAATGCCAACGTGGTGCCAGGGTTTATTGCTGACAACTGAGTTTCTCCCTCTCTCTTGACTGTTAATATTTTTGTTTTTGAAGTGATGAGCCACTACAGGTTAACAGAAAGATCTTACTGGCTAAGTGAATGTACAAATGTACACCATATAGAATTTTGATGAACAGTCTTTTAAAATTGATCATTCATCATCAGTTTTGTGTTCCTGTGTGTCTGTAATTGTGTTGATCTTGTTCGGCAGCATAGATTGTATTTTCAAATAATCTTTCAAAACATTTTAGGTTGTGCTATGTATATTTGTGGTTGTATGTGGCCTATGTCTTATTTTTATTACATATTGATCTCCTATTGGAAGTATTAAGACATTTTTAAACTCATTAAATAACCCTTTAGTGTTTGTGTTCAGTTTGTAAAAATAAAAAAACGTTGTGACATTTGACAACTCTTTTCTCGTCATCTTAAAAAGTGTTAACTTTTACTATTACAAAGAACTATTACATTGTGTTTTGTCTTTAAGAAAATGTATTCATCCATTTTATTTAATGTACTTGTAATGAAAGAAATTCATTAAAAATGGATATTTTTCAGATCATTTCATGTTGTGCCATTGGAGAATTTAATAATTGTGAGATGCAGAGATATAATATTTTCATTATTAATACACCTCTTCCTACTTAATATCATTAGATTACCCTTGGGGTGAGGATGTTGTAATCAGAATAGTTCATTAATTTTATTTTACTGAAAGTGTTACCTGTGTAGTCTGTGATATCACTTGGTGTTACAAAACAAGATAAAAATTCACTAATGAAAAGATATTTATTCTCATTCATGTTACCTGAAAACATAACAAATAACTGTACTATTTTGCAAGTAGCCATAAGAAAAATAGGCAAGTGAATTAATTTGATGAAGCGACAAATTTAGTGTAAATTCTCGTTCAGCTTCTAATTATTGTGAGAGAGCCAATTCAAATAAAAATGTTTGTATAGGTGTTGGTAACTCATGGGGATATTTTGAGTTTTACTGTATTGTTTTCAATGCGTGAAGTGAAAATTGTCAAACATGAACATTTATGTCTAGGAGGTAATGAGATTAAGGAGTATTTTGAAAGTGTTTGTTTAAAACCAAACAATTTCTGAGAGGTTTTCTTTCTTTTAAATTTCTTGTAGTACTTCTCTTTTTTTTAATTTTGGAAATCAATTGTATCTTTTCATTCATCACTTTAAAAACTATTGGGTGAAAGTTTGTGTATATCGTGCAGCAAGTTTGTGCAAAAGTATATTAAACAATTTTTTTTATATTTTGAAAATGAGTGGTAAACATAAAATGGTTGTATCAAATATGGTTGTATTAAAATGTGTTCCATAACATTGTAATGTATTCTACTATTGAGTTTTCAAAAAAATATATTTTCCTTATTTGTGATACAGGTTCTTTCATATTTTATTTTTCTCCTGTGCATACGTGCGTGAGTGCCCATTGCATTTACAGTGTGCCCCTGGGCCCATGGATATGTGTGTTATTATGAAATGGAAATAAATCATTGTGTCCATTCTGCATGCAGTTAATCCGTAAGCTGTTGAAATTGTTCCACATACATGTCTGAGTGCCGTGTTGGAAATTAAAGAGTTTCAGAATCTTATAAATGGTTCCTGAGGGAAGTTTGCCATGGATCACTGGAGTACTGAAGTGCTGGCACTGGTGGAAAATAAATTAAGAGTTGGGGACATTAAATGAAGAGAGGTGTCAGGTGATGCTCTCAGTCTTTTGTGGTTTTGTCTTGCAGTGAAACTGCCTACAACTAAGCTGAATCGACGGATGGGATTTAAGCTTGTACAAGTGGGAGTCCAAGCAAGTCTCCTGTTTTATGTAATTGCTGAAACCAAAACCATTTTCACAGCCTCCTAGATCATCGCATAGGGAAATTCAGTAATGACATGTTCATGAAATGTGGCTTCAAGTGTAGAATTACAGTACAAGCAAGGGAGAATGGGTTGAACATCCTTGATGTGGAGTAAATAAATGAGCAAGGTCCCATCGGAAGGAATGGTTGAGAGAAGAGAAATACAGTGGACACGTGTAGTCAAGGACAAATGATATACTTGCAAAGGAAGTGAGTGCCAACTACATACAAAAAGTAATGATTTTAAGACATAATTAAGTGCTTGCAACAGAACAAAAGTGTTTAACATTGACAACTTCAATCCTTGCATATTCCTTTGGAATACTAAGTGGAGTGACAACGAACTGAAAAACTCAGTTGTAAAAACTAGAAAAGAATTTTCTGAAGCAAGATCACCCCATCCATGGATTTTGATTGAGAAGGTCCACTTGCTCCCACACTTCTGAGAGTTGTGTCCCAACCAGCATAGGTGTGTGTAGCTGACAACAACAACAATAATGAGGGCCAACTACACAACCGTCCTTCACATTGGACTTTTTTGTATTTTCTAGGAAATTAATATACGTGACATATTTTACTGAGGAATTAAATTACAACTTTTAATGATTTGCAGGGTTTGCAGATGTGGAGAGCCTCTCTGCAATATTGTATAACAAAGTTTCTGATTTACTGGGATTTCCAAATCAAATGTTTTAATTGTTGTCATATTTATTAACATAGGATAATATTGAATTATTCTTTGTGTACTCATTTTGCCAACCAGGCTTGACATGCAAGTTAAACAATTCAAGAGGGTACTTTCTTCTTGAAGTATGTTCATTCAGTCAGGTCTAGAAGTTGTAACATTCAGTGAGTGGTAGTCGATCACAGAGCCACACCTCTTAAACTGCAAATTAATGTATGATCATCACAAGTGAACAATAACTAGAAAGATGGAAAGACAGCCTTCCCATCCATGGTCATATGAAAAATTCATTAAAATGTATCCATCCACAGCCATAAGACAATTTCACTAGAATTTACTCTGCATTCATGATACACTATATTCATTACGACTCTGCGGGGATTTCAACGAAAATGAAATCCGCACCTTCCTTGTGTTCTTCCAATATTTCAGTCACCAGATCCCACATTCACTTAGTCGGGAACGCCTCAATGGGCGAATGTTTCTCCGGCCTCTATGGACGAATGGTGGTTCAGGCGGTGGTTGTGGTATTTCCTGGCAGTTAAGTGCCATATAAATTATTCACAGCTATTTCAATGGTGTCGCGGGGATGTCTCAGAGTATCCGCGCGTTCCAAACAATGCTTCATTGTCTTACGAATGCTCCGAATGAATTAGAAAAATACAATACAAAATATTCCTAAAGAATTTTTTTGTTTGTCATTGAAAGACTTTGTCAAGTTTTGTACTATAACCAATATAACCTTCGATCCGGACCTTCTAAAATTCGACTACAAATCAAAATGATAAATTTGTTGATTACATTATACAGCGTCTCTTTAGAATGAACTTCAACATTTCAATTCACGTATATATAATATTTTTTCCATTCATCATTCAACAATGCAAATAATTCATTCACAGTTGTTTTCAAGCAAGTTAGAACTGGAGCTCCGCCGCAAGATGATAGGCCCGGAGTGGGCTTTTCTTCCGCTTTATCCAGAGAGTAAAATATCTCCCGGTTTTTCAGCGAGCTTTAGCTGAAATGATTATAGAAAAAATAAAGTTAAAATATGCATTCAGTAGAGAATTTTGTCTATTTTAATTTAGTGTATGATGGATGGTAATTTTCGTTAAAACACAAGTTTTCTTCACAGAAGTCAAACTCTTGAAAAGGTGCGAACTTTGTAGGTTTGTTACCAATTTTGTTTGTGAAGCCTACATTCCACGAGATAGCAAACCTCAAATTCGAATTCAGCATCCTCAACACATTGGTGGCCAGTGGGTTGATTCACAGGTCAGAGCATAGGCATGCGCACATCGGGCCAGGGGGACCGTGGCGCCCTAAAAATCTTTGAAAAGAGCCCCATTGCCTTACAAAATAAAACATTATTTTCATATATATATATAGCTTGAAATAAGGACGTATATATACATTTTAAATATTATAGTGAAGACACACATGGGCACATTAGTCAACTGTGTCGTTACAGTATGTATTTTTGAATATTATTGCTTGGAAAATCAAACTTGAAAAATTTCGGTATTTTACTTGTAAAAGTCAACATGTGCTATATTCTCATTATCTTGTTAACTCAATTTTTCAATTCTTTAAATTAATTTTAATTTATAAATTTTTAACTTTTGCAAAAAATAATACAAAACACCACAAAAATTGTAAAATTATCGAACATTTTCAAGAAAAAAACTTGAAGAAACTTTTAAATCTACCCTTGAGAAGTGGCCAATACGACAAAAAATCAAAACTCTGTCGAAAACAGCTAAAAATGTAGAAGAGCTTACGGAACTACTTCGAAAAAATGCGGCCAAGTCAGAAATGATTCCTTCTATTGTTGCAATTAAGTGAACTGAATAAGTATGAAAATAAATTAACAAATGTTTTTGAGTTTTCTTTACGAGTCTATGTATCAGTCTTTTTACTTGTTTAGAGATTTCAACTTCCCGGCATCTTTTATTTTCCCTTGTAATCGTGTATTTTACCCTGTCACATTTTTTTTTAAATCACCAGTCCCAGAAGTTTTAGGCTTGTGTTACACGAGCGTTGTGTTGACGCTCTTGAAGTAACGATAAAGATTAGAACTGATAATTCAAACGAGTGTCAAAACAGTATGTAATATAGTTTTTTTTAATTTTAATGTAGGCCTAATATTAAACATTTTGTTTATGTTTGAAATGTGATAAGGAAATGGGTTAATCTAGTTGAACGAGTGAGAGACATCAATTTGTGTCAAGGTCTGAATCATTCCTGTAATACAATGCAAGTAGACGAGTGTTAAGTTTCTGAATCTTAAATACAATGTGTGTACATATTTTTCAGTCATTTAATAAACTTTTACAAATATATAGTCCCAACCTATGTGGTATGTTATTGATAAATTGTATAGAAGCCTAAAAATACCACACTCCTACATTTTTCCAGTTCAAAATTCTTGCGTAAAACACAGGACTCAGCTGCCAGAGTCGCAAGAATCGAGCCTCAGACAATAGATGTTCAACCACTTTTGGCTCGTGAAGTCGAAAAACTGCAATACCAGCCTGCCATCTGGCGGATTTTGTGTTTACTGTTGTGACACTCGAGTGTACACAACTTGTGCACACATTTAGTGCCTCAGTATGGAGGAATATATGCAGTAGCCTGGATAAATTAGGTATTCATCCGTGGACGTAGCTTGAGATGTAGTAAACGACAGGACCGCTAGAGAGTGCTGGTGGAAGGAGCGACGACAACGACATTCAAGGAATGAGCATGTGCATACATTTGCGAAGAAGTCTTGATCACCAAGCTGAAGGAAGTTGAAGATAACGCGGCGAATCTTTAAAGGTAAATAGCTCATGTCTTTTCTGTTGGACGTATTCTAGAAATGTTTCTTTCTCAAGTCCGTATGATTTCTTGGATCACAGAGCACACTGGCTCGTGTGCAAGATAGCGAACATTGCTGTGTGGTACGAAGCGAACTCGAATCCGATTTATGCTAAGGCATATGAACGAATCAAAACGTTCCATTCCAGGGCTTTTGTACAGATTGGGTAAATAATAAGAAGTTGTGTATACATAAATATTTTATTACAAATAAGTATATAAACATTAAAACAATGATGTATAATATTTAATATAGAATATTTCTAGGAGTGAGGCGCAGGCAGCGGCGATCGTTGTCGAGGTGCGTTCGTCGTTCTCCGCTGGAGCCATGTCTCGTGGATCGTTACAGCTCGTTTCGTTTGTTAGTGAGTTACAAACAGTTGCTGCTTTCACGTCAGATGTAGTACGTTGGGTCGTCAGAGACCTCGAAAGTTTCGTAAATTAACTCGGGAAGAAAGAAAGTTTAAGTTGAGGCTGGTTACAAATGACGAGAGTAGAATAGCGAAGTGCAATGAATAGCAGCTAATTTTCGCAAACTAAAGTGAGAAAGTTATGCGATTATGTTGGGGATGTTTGAAACTTACAAGTAACCTGAGAGAAAGTTTACATTAACCTGGGAGATCTTTGGTGTCGTTTGAACCTCGATTATTGTCGAGGTTTCAAAAGTAGGTGACTCGTGCACACTTAACATGTTTAAAAAGTAGGTAATGCATTGACTCGTTGGAATTTATTCGTAGTTTAGTAAGGAACACGTCTGAAAATTTGTTTAATATGTACACATAACGGGGAAAGTTAGTCTGATCTAGTTACAAAGTGCTACTTGTTACAAGTCGATTGTCATTAAGTGTCTACGTTCTAGGTCAAGTTGTCGTGCATTAAAAATAAGTAAAGCAGTATGTACTGTAGTTATTAGTATCTCGTAAATACTCGTCCGTTACAAACTGTCTTCGTATGTCCTTTGGTCGGCGTAGTATTTGGTCTCTTATATAGTAAAAATAATTACATTCAGTCGTAGCGTTGGCTAAGGTCGAAATCGCTCTGAACTCACTCAAAGATGTAGCAAGACAACTTCACAAAAATAACTTAATTCGAGAAGAATTAAATACGATTACAGACTCTACGCAATAAATTATGTATAAATAATTCCTTTACTGCTTGAGTATTGCGGTACCGGATAAGTTATTTGGCAAGGCGCGAAGCAAATGCGACTTGTTCACGCCTAATAAATTAAAAATGGAAATTGTGGTGCGACGACCAGAGTGAAGAGCTTTCCATAGTCTCCTCAGCGATTGAGCAGCTTCAGGAAATACGCCCGAGCATTCGCCTGCAAGCAAAAGAGACAATAGCTTATTAGTTATGTGATTGATATGTGAAAATGAAGTCGATGACGTTATGCCAGGGAGGTAATATTTCAATACTTAGTTCTTGGATAATATATTTCATTGCGCTGAACTTATATGAGCCTGAGGGAGGCAACGCGAATTTATTTTATTACATTGAATATGCTCACAAAAAAAAAGTTGAAAATCACGGGGATATTAAGCGAAAAATCATTCCATTGCTAAGTTCAATGATATTTGATAATGAGATATTTAATGCTACTGATCACTCAGAAATTAAATGACACCATATGACATCTGTATGATTTTTTTTTCTGGGAAATGAAAAACGGGATCTACAGTTTGGGCATGATTTCCACAATAGAAGTTCACGTTAACGCTACGGGAATCGAACATTACGCTCAGATAGTGAATATTTATGTGATAGTATGTCACCCAAAAAGCTGATTTCGGGACGCAGCGTCTTTCAAATAATTATTTTAATTTAAAACCCGGATGTATGTTGTAATTTTAGTAATCAAAACTTTTGGAAATTAAGAAAGTTTTCGTTATGCCGATATAAACAGAAGTGTGCTCTGGCGGAGAAAGTGAAGCACACCTAGGCGGTTCAAGGGAAGCGCCCCTGCTCGAAGATCCAATAGGTTTGCAACGGGGGAAGTTTTAAGGGAAGCTCAAGCCGAAAATATGAGAGACCAATTTCTCGAAAGGAAAATACATGAAGAATTCAGGAGTAAATTGTGTTAACTGATATTTCCCTGGGAAATGCAATCTATTTCTACGGTTTTACGTCATCAGAACGGCACAAGCCATAATGTACGAGCGAATTATCACCGACATGTGGGGAGTTGCCTGTTATTGAAATTACTTGGAAAATAAGCAGAGCTACTCCCCCTTCTTCATCGAGATCAGTCATCTGAATTTCCTTCAGTATTTCAATAGTACCCTTTTAAACACCCGAACGCCTCAAATAATAATATTAAAAAAAAAAAAAACAATAGAGGAAGAAGGAGTGAGAGGGACTGACCGTGCCTACTGCTGGGGCTGGGCCTGCGGGTAGCCGCGGTAGGCCAGCTGCTGAGCGTCGAGGGCGCGGCCCAGCCGCCGTGGCCGCCCGCTCCGGAGACGCCGTAGGCCGCCGCCGATGGCCGAGTAGGCGTCGTGGCCGCCGCCGTGGCTGGAGGTATGGTGCGGGTGCGCCACGATCTCGTACGTCACCGTCTTCTGCTGCGACAGCAGCTTCTTCAGGCCGATGATGGCGGCGAGCAGGAGCGCGATCTTGCCGATGAGCAGGGCCTTGCCGGCGATGAGGGCGATGGCGCCCAGGGCCAGCGGGATGAGCGCGGCGGCCTTCAGCTTAAGGGCCAGCAGCAGGGGCATCAGGATCTTGGCGGCCTTCTCTGCAACGGAAAGAAGAAGGTCTTTAGTATCCCGGCATCTCAGATTTTGAACGGCCGACACCTTCCTGCGCGGCGGCGATGGTGAAACGGTTAGCGTACCAGACTGTTGTACCCAAGTTGGCGGGTTCAAAGCCGTGGATTTTTGAGGGCGAAAAAATCCTTCGTACGCCTTCCTTCGGAGGGGAAGTAAAGCCGGTTGTCCCATGTTAGTAGATTTACTTGCATGTAGAAGATTCTCAAGCCTAAATGACGCCTCTGAGCTAAATTCAAATCGCCAGTTTCTCGCCCAAGAAATACCTCCTTTCTCTGCTAGTTGGTGAAAGGAGCGTAGCGAAATTTGCGTGGTCCGACGGAAGAAGACACCACGTAAAACAAGGCATTAATTCAATTCAATGCCTGTTAAGACTTACTTGGCTCTTTGACTAGCGTTCTTAGGAACAGTTTTTATTTCGAGAAGAACATTTTATGTTACTAAATGTGACATTCAGAAGAAGAAGAAGAAGAAGGAAATGGGTATATTATTATAACAATTTTATATAAGAAAGAGTATTTTTTAAGTTAATGTATATAAAACGTGAATATTCCAATTAAAATACGTAAACCTGTCTGTTATTTACGTAGGTCGAAACAAATATCGATTACAAGTTACTACAGTTAACAACATAAAATGTTTACCCTTTTCCCTGCCATGATAAATGTACCTGAGGGACAGACCATAATTAGTGAGTCATGGATATGTGCTTTACATTAGCGAAGAAATGCGTATCGCATGCAGCAGGCAATTTAATTTGTTCTCGATATTATTTAACAACGGCTTCATGCACGCCCATTCATGTATCCATCTCTAACTTGTTTGTACGCTCTCAGTGAGTGTAGGGATAAGTATAACCAATTCATCTGAATTGAATCTATTTCGCAGCTCGTAACAAAAACGGCTCGCTTAATCGAAGTGCTCGCTGAATCGACTTCTTTTTGCCTTGTTTGTACAGCGGCGCGTTTCTTTTGTCCTGCTACTACCACAAAGTGCTTCCGCTCCCGTGTGACCTTGCAGCGTTCGCTGCATCGCTTTTCGCTGGTCATCCGCTTTGCATCTTCCGAACTTTTTTTTTTTTTTTGCGCCCCCGTCGCCATTCATCTGTCGGCCAGGACGCCGCCGCTGCTTGGCGCCTCCGTCGCCGAGAGCGCTACCAATCGACGCCGAACAAAACATCTGAAGACGGCGGAGAAACTGACGGATGAAACCGAAAGTGAATCTTGGGCGACCGCGAGTCTCGCGTCGACAATTTGCGCCTTCCGGTTGCCGCAGAGTTTGAAGATGTGCTTCCCGGTTACGTATGGTGATTATGCTTTTATACTGAGCGCGAGGAAGTGCTCATTGCAATGAACGTTTCTTGTGGGTTTTAGCTCATTAACCGAGAAATTAATGACAATGTGTTTTTATTCGCTTGTGTGTTCTTCAGGCTTAAACTACTGAACATGAGTCGGCGGTTCAAATTCGTGGGACTGCTTCACGAGTTGGATTTGTAATTAAGCAGCCTGGCAGCCTTTCCGAGCGCTCGTGGTTGGTAAGTGCGCTTACAAACATAGCGATTCCGGGTCGTGACCTTCGTGCAATGTGAACGACCGCCTGCGGCGCCGGTGGGCGGGGCGACGGAAAGCAAAAGCGCTGAATGAATTATCTACGGACGTCCTCTATTACTCGGCAATGGGTGGCGCATGAGAAAGCTCCTGTTTGCATTTCCTTTCGATCCTATGTTGTTTACGTAATATCTTTCGAGGTTAAGGTCCCGCTGAGAACGGAAACTTAAGAGGTAACAAATCTAGAAGAAGTTTGAGAAAGATGAACGTATTTCTCATTAGAAGTTACAATTAAGACAGTTAATTTTGTCGGCTTAAACGCATGTTGATTTTCTTAAAATTTGGAATAGCAAAATATTTAAAAACCACGATTTCAAGAATGGGATGTTCGGATTCCTAAAGTCGAACCTCAAAGGAGTACTGAAGTGTCAGTTTTATTTTGATTGCATTGAATAGGTATAGAAAAATATGAGAAATGGCGAATGAGTCGTGAATTTCTTTCTCCATCAAAGTACTAGTTATCGTGCTTTTATGACTTGAATAGTGTAAAATTCTCGTAATTCAATGTCTCGAAACGGTTGTGTTGCTCCAAAACACGGAACTCTTTCAGCTTTGACGTTTTTGGGAGCGGCGAAACACAAGAAACAAGACAGGGAAGGACATCATTACTGCCGCGTCACCGTCCACACTCGCATTCTGACGACAGTTCCGCGTCAAGTCACGGCACATGTCCCGAATGTGGGACGGCGGCGAATAGAGGTGGCCTGGCGAGTGGCTTCAATCACACGCGTGTCCGAGCGGCGCTGGACCGTGCGCGCGTGCTGCCGGGGACCTCTGGGTCCGCGAGACGCACGGCCGGTCGCGTGCCCGTTCCCACGTCCCGGCGCGTCCGCTCCGCGAGGTGGCGACGGAGGCCACGGGAGACCAGAGCGCTGGGATCAGAGATGAGGGGACGGCAGCTGCGCTGGTGGGGGTGGTGGTAGGAGAAGGCGGATCTAACAGCAGGGGCGGTAATGGCAGTGGAAGAATCACGGCGGTGAAGTCGGTGGTAACGCGGTGTGGGAATGTTTGTAATCATTGACGGTGGCGGTGAGAACAAGCGGTCTAAGACGGCGCGATTGTGCCCCGCGGCGAGTGGGTCTCTCGGAAAAGAATTCGTGCCCGCCGTAACCTCGCAGCGCAACGGGAATAAAACGATAAACCCGTCGCTTCGGCACGTTCTCTTCATCCTTCTCGTCGTGGTGACCGCGGACGTCAGTGTTCGTGTTCTGATCGTGAATTGAAGTCTCCGTCGAATACCAATCAACACAGTTTTTGGCGCATCCTTAGTAGATTCTCATTCCCGAAATCAGGTGGCATATGAAGGTCAAGATCCGAATTTAAGGATTTTCTTATCACTGATGAACTGAATGACAAATCTTTCACCGGTTGAAGTGTAAATGCTTGTACTCAAATGTAACAACCAGAGCCGTTTGTTTTTTATCGGCAGAATTTTAGATTAGTAACAGTGTTGGTAACTGACTGGGACAGTAACTGACAATGGGATTTACTAGCTTTATTGATGGTAAACTGTGCTGTAAAGCAACTGTTTTAGAAAACATTTTTGGTGAAAATGACGGCGAATAATTTTACATCTCATCTCATGGAATCACCCTCGTTTTTTGGCATTTATTATGTTGCTGATTCTTGCCTTGTATCCATTTCGGAAGAATACGTAAGATGAATTGATTCATTTAATGAATTGATAATTGTTATGATTCGAACTATTGTCGAGCAATGGAATGGAAGGAAGGGGAAACGGGAGAACCCCGAGAAACCGCCCCAACCCGCTTCGGCAGCGCACGCGGCACCTGGCCCCGGCGCAGGAACCGCGGCGCGAGCGGGTGCCGGAGGCCCGAGCATACAGGATCTTCGGGCAGCACGCCGGCTCATGAATGAGGGGCGAATCCGCTTGACGCACCGCAAATTCCACCGGGTCGACCCGGATTAGAACTCCGATATCCTCCAGCGGGAAGCGAGCGGTCTAACCAGTACAACACGGGTCGCCCTTCATTCGTGATTCAGCGTTCTGCAAGAAGATCCTGTGCCTCCCCCCTGCATCTGACGGGATGCAGCTGTCGCGTGCGTCGCGCCCTGCCCTGTCCCGCTAGCGCAGCCTCCGCCGCCGTCAACCACCTTCCACCGCGGCTCGCCAGTCATCGCCTCAATCGCACCGGGCGCCGCGACTTGTCGCTCGTGCGCGTCCGTTTCCACTGGGAAATCGCCTTCCTCCGCGCGGCTGCACGCGCTAACGGCGCCCCGACGCCCTCCCGTCGTTGGTAGGAAACGTCCGCGCACGACACATGGCGTGCGTCGCCGCCGATGCAACGCTACTGCTGCCGCGGAGGCGGACGCGAGGTACAAGATGAGGAGGATGGACGTTCTGCGTGCGGGAATAAAAGGAGCCGTGTGGTTGCCGGAGATGCGAGGTCACGACTGTGACAGGTATGAAATGCGGATGCGGGTACTCAGTGGCGGTTGCGGACACGGGAGACAAGCTTCCTGAGAGGAGCAGAAGGAGGAGGGGGGGGGAGAAATGTGAAAGAAAATACGTTGGTTTCTGAATAAAAAAAGGCGTCGCAGTCAGAATCGAGTGACGAGGCACAAAAGAAGAAACAAATTGGATAGAATAGAGGTTGAAGTGTAGAATTCCGAGCCAAAAACAGATAAAGAGGAGTGGATAGAGGAGGAAGAAAGATATCGAGATGATAGCAAACACTTATAGAGATCGTAAAGCCACACGGAAGCAGGATTGTCACAGGGTCTACAGAGGAGATTACAAAGGCAAGCGTTGGCGTTGGAGGCCTAGGTCAGCGGATGTGCGCAGCTGTCCACTCGCACTTCCGGTTCCTTGTCGCGCTGTTTGCACGCCCTGTCCCTTCTTGCGTGACCGCCAGGCTCTACCCCGCACTTATGTGGTGAGCCCACACTCGGAATAGGCGCATCTCAATTGCTGTGGTAATGACAGTTATAACGGCGCCGAATCGTGTAAAAGCTCAAATCCGATTTTTAAGTCATGAACATCAATGAGAGGCTTTGAAAGCACGATGGTATTAAGTTTTTTTCTAGTAATGAGGAGACATATACACGTTTTAATTTTTTAAACTCTTCTTATATTAAAAGACGGGAAGGAAAGAACAATAATCGTCAGTAAGTTTAAGCAAATCATGTTTAAATTAGCGGGTAAAAACAACGGGAAGAGAATGAAGTTTAAAAAGGAGAGAATATTACAATTATGTATTTGTAAAAAAGGCTATATCGTGGTCGTGACCTTAGTTACGAGCCTTATAGCGTGCAGTGAAGCTACGGTATTTCTGAGATGTGGTCGCAGATGGAAGAGGTGCCATGACGATTGTATTTCCTGGTCCGCTAAGTGCCTACGTTGTACCTTCAGGCGTAGCGTTTCGCATACATTGTATTGAGGTATAAAATTATGACATTCTATGCTACCCGTACTGCTCGTGGGGCGTAGATGCTGACGATATGTAGGCTCATTGTTTTCTTAGCTTCGAGAGAATTATCATTGAAACAAACGGCTTCCTGAATACTTATTACTGATTCATTGTAGACAGCATACTATGTATAACTCATGAGGATCCCCTGACACATGTTGCTTGTACTACTTAAATTGTCTGATTACGTATGCAGCTGGTTCATTTTAATTCTGTCACACCATGACATAGAATATATATTTCTCCTTGCAGTAAACGTCGAGCACGGATAACTTCAACTTTCCAGTCGAATGCCCGGAAACCACAGCGCAAATTTAAAATTTCACCCACTTCATAACGTTTGGCCCAGTCAGGCAGAAGGCTAATCGCCTCACATGTGTGACCTATAAACCCCTCACAGCAACGCATCCTCAAGCATCCCTTATAAGGAGACATCGGAATGGTCAGTGGCTCAAGCATATTCCCTAAACAGGTAACAAATTCCCCAAATTGAGCTTGGAAAGCGGGCGGGTCGACGCACCAGCCACAGAGCAGCCGCCGCCGCCGCCGCTGCGCCGCCGGAGTAACTAACCGGTCACCCTCGACGTGGAGATGGCCGTGACCTGGCGTAAGGTTTACCGCGCTCTCAGATAGAAGGTCAAGGACCCCCACGCGGAACCGGCGGCCGAGAAGTAGGTGAACGGCCCCTCCCCTCCCCCTCCACCCCTCCTCCGCTCCCCTCCGTGCCGGGAGCGGGGGCGGGGCGGGGCGGCCCGACTGGGCGGGGAACGACCCCTCCCACCGGGCACTCCACGTGCGCAGGTGCGGAGAGAAACGCTCCCGACTTCTCCCCCCTCCCGGATACTGGCCTTCCCCTCTCCCCCTCCCAGCCTCTTCCTCGAGATGGCTATGCTGCTCGCCCGGTTATCTCGGTTTCAAGGGCTGCGACCAGGATTTAAGCCAATGAAGCTGACGAAATGAGGGAACGTTTTCGCCAAGCAGTTCATTTGCAACTGTCCAAAATCTCGCTAGCCTGTCTTCCTGTTTTAGTGACCCACTGAATTTCGAGTCGTGCTCGAACAAGATTGTGAGAAGACCGTTCATGGGTGTCCTACAAACGAACTAATCTTGAACGTGCAAAATGTTGCTAGTACTTGCGAAATTCGGTACCTTGCAACAGATTATTGTCGAGATGATGAATTCTGCGTATTTAACGTATAATTGTCTTTTCTTGTTACTCTTGCTTCCTTTTAGATTGCAGAAAGTCATGTGACATTGTGTAATACGTAAAGTCAATAAACTTAACTATTCTCATATTCTAGACAATCCGAGCAATCTTGCCTGTTGATATCGTTGAACTTATCAATCCATTAACCGTTGTTAGGTAGGAGTATATAGTATTGTTATAAATGTAATCACCATAACAGCAATATTTGTAATGGATATCCAAAAGTATGAAGAAAAGGCTTCCTTAGAACTGTTAGTGATGATTTTTTTCACGAAGCTGCAGTTAAGGAAATTAAAGAAGTCTCGAAAGTACGCAATAAAAGATACGCAGCAACGTTTTGTAAAATATGCGATTTGCTAAATAACATTTTAAGGTGCTGAGTCAGTGCGTTAGTCACACATCCACTGGTCTGGCACTTGTGCTTTCCAGAAAACCGCGAAGAAATCATAATGCATATAGTAATTTGACAACTAGCTCTTTTCCCGAAAGAAACCATCGTAATTTTGAAAGGCAATATGCGGCACTTAAATGAAAGTTGTAATTTTAAGGAAATTCATGTAAATTCAACTTGCTGTACTTATGAGACTAGAATCTTGACTCCACGCTGCCATGCTTTTATCTGAGAGTTACGTTGTGGCATTGAACCAAAGCATGCGGTTTTATGAATATGCTAATTGTTCGAGAACGTTTGATATCTTCTTTCGATTGTTAGTGTTTGTTGAATGAAGTTATGAATCGCGATTGTTCGAGGTTGTTATTATGTGCATGAATCTGACATACGCGTGCGATGGTCTCAAGATACAGAACTTTATGACGTTGTGCGCGTATTAACATATCATTCGTCAGCTACCTCGTGGAATTTACGTACTCTCAAGCATAACGTATATTTTGTCGAACGAACATAATGTATATTTTGTCGCCAAATAGTTACCGAGTCTGATCACTGGATGATCCGACCTGATTTCTGACTATTGCTACTGCAGCTAGAACCGGCCACACAACTCTGGACATGGAACACCTCTATTCGAGTAGCTGAGTAACTTAATATCACGCGTATCAGATCCCGTCTACTAAACTGCTGTTAGTGACCGTAAGTTTACCTGTTACAGAATTCTCTGACGATATTACTATTTAAATCGCGATTATTTTAATTAATATCTTGAAAACGCGAAGTTGGGCGGAAGGCATGTGGGGAACATAGTTTCTATCGAACATCCTGACCCGTTTCCCCGTTTGTTTTTTGGGTGGCCTCCGTCACGCGAGTAGCCGTACAGGTTCATTCACGCGTGCCTCGCCTCGCTTCGACCTTTGCCTGAGGCAAGCCTTTTTTTGCCACGCGCCCGAATGTGTGAGAGCCGCCGCTGCTGGGCTTTGCGCAGGGGTCTCCAAACCTTTTTTGTCCGCGGACCAAATTGCAAGTAGGAAGAGGGCGCGAGCCACCTACCGACTAACAATCAGTATAGCAATTTTTCAGATTTTGGCTAAGGATGTTTTTTTTTCAGAATAAATACAATTTTGGATTAGTTCGCTGGGCCAGTCTAATATGCTACTCATGCCGGATGCAGGCCGCGGGTCGTAGGTTGGAGAACCCTGCTTCACGGAGATGGGAAGACTGTGGCGTGATGTTCTGTGCCAGCGCTAGGATGCGGAAACGTACCGGGTTGAGGATGCGAGAAAGGAGAAATAGAAGTGTACGAGTAGAGGCAATAGTTGAGGAGGAGTATCGTATTCGAAGTCTCTAGGAGGATTGTTGAAAATGGCGAAAACAGTTGAGGGAAGATATAAATTGTACTCGTAATTTTACAAATAAAACAGCAGACTAGGAGGCACGACGGAAATGGTTTAATGGATTGTGGAAGGAAAATGATCATGAAAGCTCGGCGGAGGAATTGAATACAGAGGCGGAAATTAAGCAAAGAAAGTTGCGTAGGGGTGTAGGTAAGAGTTACTAATCATCGACGAGCGAATTCACGCATCTCGTCCTAGAACGAGTTGCCATATCAAGGTAATGTCAGTGTCTGGAAAGTAGAAGAGGAAACCTCATGGGGAAACTTTGGAGGTCAGGAACACAGAAAACGCGAAACGCGACCGACGCAAGAATGCAGTGGGCTGCCGGCGGCGAGCCCCCGCGGGCGGGACCTGTGAGAAGCGCTTTGAGGCGTCTCCTGGCCCAGTGCGTGCGGCCGCCGCTCAGCGGAAAAGGTTTTTTTTCCCGTCGGCAGACTACTTGTCGCCCGCCCGCCCAGCCACCAACTCGTCCGTCCGCCTGCCCAGGGGCCCCCTGCCCCTCCTCGCCCCGCCCCGTGCGTCACCCCATCCAGCCCCTTCCGCCCACTCGGCCGCCCCCCGGGGGCCAACCTCCACCGGCGCCGCGGGCGAGCGCCGACCCCGAAACCCGCTCGGACCCCTCCTTCCGTGCCCCGCCCCCCTCGCTGTCGCATTCCGCAGCCACGCACCTGACGCTATCGGCCGCCGCGGTGCTTTAAACAGGTGTTCTGCTGCTCGTAAAATGAGTTTTTATTCCCGTTGATTTGTGAGTTGCGATTTCGAGAATCGGAAAAAAGTTTCTTTTAACGAGCCGGCGTTGTTTCGTATTATATTGTAACATTAATTTCTCGCTTTGATATGTAAACATTAATTCTGATAAATTGCATGTGACTGGCCTGTTAAAAAAGAAAGACTGTCTGTCTGCAAAACTGTCTTTCCGCTCGTTAGAAATATTGCGGTTAATATAATTTACTGACCGCTATGTTATTCATTCTTCCAACCTACCTAAGCCGCAGAGAAGTTTTCATTTTCCTTCGATATAGTCTTTGTGTTAAGCGGTAGAAACGTATATTCTGATTATTAAATTCCCAAGCAACCAACGATCGTCTCGTTATCCGTGTTTCAGAATGTTGCAGGAAATCCAAATAAAAGTATGATGAATTTCTTCCGCCCGAAACTGGAATACTCCATCGTTTATTATAATGAGTGGGTGGCGGTATACTGCATTGGGCAGTCACGACAGGCGTTAACCTGGACCCACGCAGCCTGTGGAGGCACGTGCTAATGGAGGCGAAATGTGGGTCGTGGACCAATCCCAGTTCAACCTAAATTCCCGATGACCTACTAGAAATCGAGGTTCAATCTGAGTCGTCATATTCGAAAAAGGAGTCTAATTTTTTCAACTGACGAAACGAGTACATCTTAGATTTTTCTATTGCGATTTGAATATACGAGGAGTAATTACGTGTGACTTGAACACGTAGTGAAGAAAGTAAGTAGCGAGCATTGTAGACCAAAATATCGTAGTAATAAACGAGAGAGGAAGGGTATAACATGCACATACAGAACCGGCTTTGCTTAGAAGACATGAAAATCAGTTATCTCCAGAGAGTTAGTAGGAGAGGCATTTACGAGAAGAGAGCTTTCCGCTACCGAGTCTTGCCAATTATGTGAGACGTGAGAAATTCAAACACGGTAAATGATTAAGAAAATTGGCGTGCACAAAGTACTTTAAGTATTGGCACGTAAAAAAATATGTGAATTTTCTAAATTTCAGTTTTTTTGCAGTAACATTACTTTTACATACTTAACATTTTAGAGTTTTTCTAATACAAAGTAAAAATCTATTTTTCCCGACAGTGTGAATGTATTTTTTTAATTTTATATATTTTTAATAATTTTTATTCCAAACGACAAAAAGAATGAAAGAACAAAGATTAATTTACGCGATAATGCTCGAAGTCTTGGACTTGGAAATTTTAGTCTTAGGTCTGCAATTTTGACAGCGGGGAAAATGGTTCTAACGATCGCTTTTTGGTTACTTTGTTTCTGAACGAAACGTTTTACGTAATTTTTAACATTATCAGCATTATGAAATATTTTTGAGTGACAATAGATAGGTTTTTGCAAAGAATGAAGAGATTGAGTTACGTTTTTGCGGAAGAAGTATTATTTTTTAAGTTTAAAACATCGGAAACGGAGTGCGTTAGTGCGTTAGTGTAATTGGTGCGTGGGCGTGGGGACTTACTCTTCTTGCCCCGGCCTTCCTCGCCGACGGCGCCGGCGGCGTCGTCCTCCTCCTCGGTGAGCCCCAGGCCGTCGGCGACGTCCCCGAGCGCGCGCCCCACCGACGTGACGGAGTTGAGCACGTCCTTGCCGCTCAGGTCGATCTTGAGCGTGTGCGTCTCAAGGAACTGCTCGAGGCGGCTGGCGAGCGCGCCCTCCACGCTGTCGTCGTCGCCCAGGCCGCGCGGGGCCCCGCCCACCTTGGCGTCGGCGGCGCCGGGCGTCTTCACCACCGTCACGCCCTCCGTCAAGCTGAACAGAGTCCTTTGTGCTGAGCACCTGTCACGAAGCGAGAAGAGCTTGTACTTTGACGCAGGAACGGAGTTCTGCGCAAGGCACTCGTTGTAGATGGCGTCCATGAGGTGCGTCGCCTCCCTGGATGCTGTGCGGCTGTGGTGCGAGGCCGCGTCGCCTCGCGGTGCTCGCCCGGCGCGGCGGCGGCCATCGGACGCGACGGCGGCGCGCGCCGGGCAACCGCGGCTGCGGGCAGTGCCACGGCCGGCCAGGCCGACGGCCGCAGGGACACAGACCTCCAAGCGCGGGCGGCCATGGCGGAGCAGCTGGTTGTAGGGGGCTCGCCAACTACTTTCCTGTCTGGCCCGCGGGTACTGCTCTTTATATAAACTCGCTCTTCCAGGAGGCGGCGGTAGGCGGGCGGCGGGGGCGCGCGCGCGCGCGCGGAGCGCCCGCCCCTCCCCCAACGCCCCACCTTCCTCCCCTCCCCCTCCACCGCCGGCGGCAGCCGCCCGCCGCGGCGCCACGCGTCGTATGTCCACATAAGAGAAAAGACGTGCGAGTTAGGCGAGCTATGGTAATCCCGGCCGGCAGGGTGAGAGGGCGCGGGGCGGGGCGGGGTAGCTGGACACAGGTGCGCCGACCGCTGAGGTATTCCTCCGGCGAGGTGCCGTACTCCGGTTCCGTTCGGGCCGCAGCGGCCCGCGCGCGCCACGCAGCATGCGCGGGGGAACACCGGTCGCCTTTGGCTCTTGACTCCGCCGGCGCGCGGCTCTGGACGGCGCAGGAGCCGACGGACGCGAGGCGCACACCCCCTCGCACTCGAACTGCGAAGGTTCTTTATCCTCATACGGAGTCTGCAATTGAGGCATCCAGTGAGAGAAGGAGCCTATCCACAAAATTCAAAACATCCATTTATTAATATTTTCGAAGTGTTTGTAATCGCATACGTTCATAAACCGATATTTTGTATTTTGTGGGTTAGCTCCCTCTCACACTAGATGCCTCAATTCTTAAGCGGCATATGCAGTACAGAAAACATGTTTAAATTATATTTGTGGCTTGGCGCAAGTATTACATATGTCAATTATCCATTGGCACTTCTGACAAACATTGGTTGCTCTTGTAAAAAGTCGAAGATTTATGTTAAGGAATTCTGGTAGATCTTTATCATTTTCCTGACTTTGAATGTTGATAACATTGCTACCTATGTAGAATCTCAGAGAATAATTAAAATTATTAATAATTAACTCTTTTCTGAATCATAATTACACGATGTAGTAGGTTTGCTACTAAACATCTATTAGAAATCCTTCCTTCATATGTAGCTACGCGTAAGTTGCGTTTCTCGAGTAATCCCGAAGATCAGTCTTTTCTGAGATAGTATCTTAACATGCGTGTGTACGCGCATGTTAACGAAACTTAAAAGATTTCATGAGTAGATGTTCATGTTAATTGCATGCAATACTAGGTCTGTTAAGCGACATGATATTGCTCGTAAAGATATTGTAATCTTGTATTAACTTTTTCTAACGTTTTTATCACGTGATAAAGCTACATTATGAGGCGTGAGTTTCAACACATGTGAATACTTGTTTGTTTTCTTTGTGTATTTATCCACTATTTTTCATGTGGAAAATTATTTGAAATGACAAGAATAAAAATGTTGTGTGATAGTAAAATAAAACACAGCAAAAAGGTATGTTGTCATACACTTCTTTTGGAAAATTGTAACCGATTCGGAAAACTTACATTCAATTTCGATCATTTCTGTATTGAAAGTAATATTAATGATAATAATTATAATTAGATGACTTGCTTATTCTTCAGAATTATCGTAATTAAAAATTAGTAAACTTGATTTACTACAAATTTCGAATTGTTTATAATATAATGCGCTATATCATGGAATATTTAAAAATAATAATAATAAAGAAACAAAACGCGTACTGACACATATATCATAGTTTCTCATTGGTGAAATAAGTGTCTCTTTATTGGACCATTGGGTGACTATGCACTATAACGGTCAACTAAACTTTACAATGAATAATATCATGTCCTACTTTTCTAAGAGGTAATACTCAATAATTGCGCACAAACGAACTTTCATTTTTGTTATTCAATTATAGAGGTGTAATTAATGTAACACCAATTGTGTGGTGAAGATAAATTATATTAATATTAAGCATATTAATTTTGTGTACTTCGATATTGTGTTCTACACATGCATACATTTCACATGTAATACAAATATGATCATGACGGCGCGTGAATTTTCGATTCAAGTAAATAAGGCGATACCAAACTCTGCCAGGATGAGATATTTTTTAATTTAATGTTTTCTGAACTTTCGATAGACGTATATAGTAATTGAAACTGAACACACGTAATTTACAGTTATTAATTGAGTACTATTTACCATTATTACTTGAGTAGTAATGAGTTTTAATTACTCATTAGCTTATTCTAGACTTACCTACCATACATTGGGAAGACGTCCCACTATGTGTTTTCTAATCAGGTCCTACGTTTGCAAATTTGATTTGGAAGATATGAAAAGGATATTTATTTTGTTTTCTAGTTTTGTGGTTTGGGTTTTTTGAGATTCTGAACTCGGTGAGTGCTGGCAATTGATGTTTGTTATGATAGAAGTTTTTAACAAAGAATGTGATGAAGTGATATAATGATACAATGTTTAATTTTTTATGAAGCTGATTGTTGGCAATGAACCATGGCGCCATTAGTTATGAAACTCAGGAATTATTTTTGGATTATTCAGAATTTGCGAAATTTGTTTTGGTAGCATTAATCCATATGGGACAGTCATAAGTACTTATGGGTCTCATTATGTATTTGTATATTGCTATGGATTCCTCGGATGGTGGGTGGATGCCATGTCTATTCCGTGAAGAATGGATCAAAGACTGAGCGTGGTTCTACGTATTCTCATCTTCATTCCAAATCTTGGAGGTTAATGAAGAGCTTCTGGTTCATCAATCATTTATTCGAAAAAAAAAAAAATAGCAGAAAGCCGAAAGAGACAATGCCGCCGTTACAGCGTATTTGACCGGAAGATCCCAGGGTTCAAGTTTCGACGGTCGCGGATTTTTGACCCTGGCTGTAGCTGGGAAGAATTGAACCCCTTCCTGAAGGATTGAATGATTGATTAGTGACTCTGGACGCGTAAACTGCTAAGATCATTAGTCCCGTAAGTATAGAGCATGTTTTTGTCCGGGAGGGTGCGGTGATGATGAGATCCGGCGCCGACTTTCTCGTCGGCTTTTCCCCACCAGGTATCTCTTTCCAAAGGGACAAGTTCTAAGTTCCCGGCCAGTCTCTCGGAATGTGTGATTGTTCATGCATGTAGGTATGTGTGTGTGTAAGGATAGGACAAGAAAGGGGAAGTAAAGATCGCGCGCGGTCCATGGCCCGTTTGTTAGGGTACTGCTCCGGCACTCGCCTGGTGTTGATCAGAGAAACCATGAAAAACCACGGATCAGATCCACCGGCCTGTACAATTCTCCTCCATACAGTGACTGAATTCGACCTAGCTTTCTATGTAGTGTCGAAAATACTACCACCGTCTGGACTGAAACGTAAGGCCTCCCGGTCAGTAGCACTGCAGTGTCATCAGTTGATGCCTTGAGCCACCTCTCCCGGCCTGAAGGAGGATTCTAGCGTCCAACTGATTAGATTGGTAGTTTTTATTGTTTTGTCTGATTACCGACGAATGCCGGGACAGTACCCTAACAAACGGGCCACGGACCATGCGCGATCTTTCCTTCCACATCCTTACCCCCTCCTCTAGCCTCATACACATTCACTTTAACTTCCACACACTAAGTGTGGAAGTTAAAGTGAAGGGATATCTGGAGGGGAATTATGGAAGTTGACGTGTATGTCCGCGCCTGTTCTCACGTTCCAGAAAGTCCTTGCAAGACTGCAGTTGACGCATCCAGAATTATTACAATTACTCCGAGAAGCCTTAGAGATCTGAGATGCAATGGACATACTTCCAGTTTGAGACATTATGAGTGTTTCACGGTGGAACAATTGAAATAAATAAGAAAGAGAGAATGCGCGTATGCGAAAATTTGCGAGAAATGAGAACATATGCGAAAATTTTAAATACAAAGTATATTCCATCCAATTGACTAATTTGTTTAAGTGAATGAGAGTGTATTAGTGATATTTCGCTTGATCTGTATGGTCTTAAGCCACAGATTTGGAACTATCAAAGAAGTGGTCAATTAAAAGAATACTCACATAAAATTTAATGGCACACTTCTTTAAATATTTTAATTCTTCTAATGTGCAATTGGTGATCGTTTATAATTGTTTTTGACGTTAAATAAGTAAATTGTACTAACTTAATTGTGTAACATGAAAGAAATAATTCCAAGTTAAACTGAAGATTTGTTTCTGTAACGTCAATCAAGAGTAATGGAAAGCCACTTCTGTTCTCTCATGACAATTATAAATAATGACTTTCGTGGACTAGCGTAGTTGTAGGAATTTGAATCTAAAGTTCACCTTTTCATTTTCTTAGGTTCTTACAACCGAAAACTTTCCTATTAGTCGAACGGATCAGAAAAAAAATCCTCAAATAGAAACGATTGAATCAGAGATCTACAGAATCGATTCAATCGCTTGCTCTGGCTCGTCCGCCCTCTTGTCGGCGAATCCCTTCTGATTGTCGTCTCTCATCCGCGGATTACGAGTTGATCGTAAGCGCCCAACCGGTCCGCGCGCACCAGTAACCGCGATTCACATCGCCGACTTCTATAATGACGTGAGTGCTGTAATTACTTTAGGATCGCGCGCGTTAGTGTAGAGGAAGCCCTGATTTTTCCCTCAGGTAACTTTTACTTAATAACATGTACGTTTGTCAGACGACAGAGCTTTGAAAGTCACAAAGTTCCTTTGTGTCTTTGAAAGTCAAAGTTCATTATGTTTTCGGTAGGCTTTAGAATCCCGGTTTAAAGAGACACTGTTTCTGAATAATAATGGAATGCCACATTCAGTTCATTCTCTAAAATTAACTGAAAAAAAAGTGGCGCAAATAAGTCAGATATAAAATTACGTCTTACTATCATTTTGTTCTTCTTCTCCTCCTCCTCCTCCTCCTTCTTCTTCTTCTTCTTCTTCTTCTTCTTCTTCCATTCTAAGATTTCATTCATAAAATCAACTCAAAACCAAATCTGCTGAAGGAATAACTATAACATTTAGAATATACTTGTAGATTCGTATGCAGAGACAAACATGTGTTTTTAAACAGCCGCTAGTTAATTCGGTACTTTTAGGGGATGCAAACCGTGCTTAAAGTTCGATTTTTTAGCATTAAGTGCAAAAAGGATGACCATGCTCAAATATTCAGATAAATCTGTAAATAGAACAAAGAAAAGAAAATACTTTTGTCTGATCGCATCAGCGACAACTGAACTTAATGTAAAGTGGTGATTGCTTACGCGTGAAATGGTGGTACGCTTAAACTGAAATAAAATGGAAGTCAGGAAGGTTACTTAAAAGTATTCTATGACACACTATTAAGTGTGTAAGTGCAAAAATAGTGTATGTATGGTCAAAAGCGGTTTTATTTTGCTCGTAGGATTGCACCAACCTACTACACGAGCCTATCAGCCTCGCCACTTTTACCTCGTATTATAAATAATTTTTTTACGCAAGAAACACACTTTTGATTTTAATACAATCTAGGTTTTTGGAATTAATGCTGTTTGCAAAGCAATACAGTGTGCAGGGCGGTGGGACGTGAGCGGAGCGGAGCGGTGCTGAACGTTGGGGAATCGGCAGGGCGGAGCGAGAGTGACGGGTTTGTGAATAAAATTATTCCACTTCACAGTATTGGTAGAACTCATTTATTTTCCTGCCTAATTGCTGTGACGAATAAATACCCGGGCAACGCCCAATGATTGCAGATACTTGCCTAACAGCATCTTTCAACCTCACAAAATATAATATATAGGGTGTCATATTTTTATTTTTTCTTTGTAAGTTTACTTCTAGTTCATTGTTGATCATTGTCAAATCCTCGACATAACTGTGGAGAATGTGGCTTTAATTTGTATTACTAATGACACAGAATCATTGGAATGGTGTTCGACTTGCGGGCCAGGATAGCCGAGTTCGCTAAGGTGAAATGAAGGTTCCTCGGCACGAAGGGCCGCGGTTTTGAATCCCGCCTCGAGAATGGATGCTTGTATGTGTCCTCACTGTACCGCTTACGTGTTCTCCCTACAGTTTACCCTACAGTTAAAGCAAATACAGTGGTCACTTTATGATCAAGTTGTCGAAAAGCGACCTTACCAAATGTTTGATTTTATGTAATGAGTAAATAATGCATTGTGTTTAGTTGTAGAAAATATTGATTTGAAATTCTCAATGATTCTGCTTGCCGAGGAAAACAATCACCAATTTCATGATCTTTCTAGATCACAAAAAAATATCTGGTTTTGAACATTACAATGCCACTTGTTTTTTGCCAATCAAAAACTAAAGAACACTCCCATAAAATGAACTGGGAGAGGTAGCTCAGAGGATCAAAAGATCTCACCGCAGTTCTCTAACCGGAATAATCTGGGTTCGAGTTCCGACGGTTGCAGGGTTTTCGACACTAGCTTGTCAACGAGGTCGAATTGAATCGCTGTCTGGAGGAGAAATCTACCGTCCGCCAGCTCTTCGGCTGGATTCTTCAATAAACACCGGCCGAATGCCGGAGAAGAACCTTTACAAACGGGTCACGTACTGCGCGCCCCTTACTTACAAGGAAGGTCAGCGCCGGATCTCACCATCACGGAAAGATCACAGCCACCGCATGAAGAAAAACTGCACTACCGTTACGGGACTAATGACCTTAGCAGTTGCGCGCCCGGAATCACTAACAATCAGTCAACCAATCCCAATGACCAACTCCAATGACCAATCCCAATGACCAACCCCAATGACCAGTCCCAATGATCAGTCAACCAGTCCCAGAATGACTTGGACCACTTTGTCTGGCGTCGGGGCTGCCATTGACCCCTGGGCTAAAGAGGTCATTCAACCGCCGCCGCCACCCCCTCCACAACAGGTGTCCCCCAAGGCTCGTGCAATTTCGGAAACACCCTTTTCACTTTCTCCAATACGCGAATTGGAGAAAGTCGCGCAGGTACTTTCCTCCCGCAGAATGCCGCTACTCGCCCTGCGCGGCGCGGAGGCGTGCGTGCCGAGACCGGAGCTGGCGCGTACGAGCCCACTCGCACGCTTTTGCCGAAGGGTGCGCTGCAGCCAGCGAGCACGCGACCGCTGCCATACCGCCGCGTCTCGTCGCGTCGGCCGACCGGCCGGCCGGCCGGCTGGCAGGGCTGCCCTGGATTCGCTGGGAACAGTAAAAGTTGGGTTTGGTCGGCGCCCGCGCGCGGCGCGCAGTGGTTCACGAGAGCAAAATATATAACGTAACTACTGCGGATGAGAGGTGTACCGAAACGTTTACCGGATGAGGTGCCTCAAGGTATCAACTGGTGTCACTGCATTGCTGTGGGGTTCCTGGATGGAGATTACTCGAAGGCCGATGTGTGAGTAGGTGCCGGATCTTATCATCCAACGCGGTAAAATTCCGACACCGCTCATGATAAAACATTCACTACACTTACGGAATCAATGCCCGTAGTTGACGCGCCAGGAAACATCAATAAATCATGTTATTTCGATATTTTAATGATATGAGGTGGAACATCGTGAATCGCTGTAGTCTGACAATTGTAACTTTTCCTCCTTATACGAGACCGTAGAGAGGATACGTCGTTGAAATCACCTCGACAATACGATCACAACTTTTTGGTTCTTAAATTCGTGTTTATGGTTCGTTTCAGTCGTAACTTCGCGCACACTTGAAGATTGCTAGTCGTGACAAGCCATTTTGTACCCGAAAAGCGAAATGTCTGTCTGCTTGTATGGAAGTATGAGTCAGATTTTATGGATGAATTATGGTATGGAGTTATGACGCGTAACTGTCAGATTATAAGCTCTTGAGTTGAAAATGGGTAAAAACAATCCGGAGTAAGAACCGTAGGCTTTCGCGGTCAGGGTCATGTAAAGGTTGTCGGCTGCCGGGTGACTCCGCTTAAAGGACAGTTATGCCGACATTTCGACCATCACATCTTCTCATGTTAGCCCTGACGAAGTCCACGATATGATTGTCGAAACTTCGGCATCACTGCCCTCGACGTGCCGTCACCCAAGAACGGTCACAGATGTAAGATATAGTGGTGCCGCTTCCAAGATAAGACATTAAGATATCTATATTTTTTGTGGGCACTTTATCTGAAAACCCTGTGGCATTTTCAAAATTTTCTAATAAACGGCTGCAATTTTGTTCTTTAAATTATTTATTCTAATATTGGAAAGTGTGTAAATATGATTTAGGTACAATTTTCTTTAAAACCTCTGAAATATTTAAAATTTCAAATAATCAAATATTTTTTTTACCTGACCTAAGCCTCTTAACATTTAAGCCAACTATCTATTTATCAGTGCAATTTATTCCTCAATTTTATATCTTTAAATAATGCTGTTCACCATTTTTTTAAATTGGGGAAGCGTGGTTGTTGAGTAATCATTCTAAGTCTGAGATTCCCAACCTTTTTCTGCGTCGACCTCTTTTGCAATAAGTATTTGCATCATCCACCCCTTACATTTTTCTCTAAAATGTGCAGCACATAATTATCATAAAATACACTTAAATGATTCAAAGGTAACATTTTCTATTCCAATATTTTCGTAAATATCTCGATTTTCAGTAATAGGAGACTCATACACTTCTGAGAAGCCGCATTTCTAATCTTCATTGTTGAATCAGGATTACAAAATGTCGAACTTTAAATGTTGGCTATAATACTTCTCTAGTGTAATTTGCGGGAAATATTCTCTTGCATAATAAACTGATGTGAGTACATAGTTATATTTCCCCGAGTTTTCTAAACATCCTAAGGCTGAATACAAAAGAAAAGAAGTTAATTTTTAATTTATTATTACACCCTGACCGCAAAAGCCTACGATTACAGATCTTACTCCTGAAATTTTTTGCCAAGTTTCAGCTCAAAAGCTTCTAATCTGATAGTTATGCGTCATGCCACCATACCATAATTCATCCATACTAATCTGACTCATACTTCCATACATGCAGACAGATATTTCGCTTTTCGGGTACAACTAATAAATGGTAATCAATAATAAATAAATAAGCAAATAAATAAGTATTTTATTATAGAAAAAAATGGCTTGTGATGTCCATGGGCGATGGGCATACAATCATGCCCGTGACCCAGCTCAACTGTTGGGTTAATTTATATTGGCCCCCAACGCTATCAGATGTGCATTCGCTTCCCACGGTCTCAGTCATATTTATCCATTAGGTGTGTCTTTCCCTGGTTAAGCGAACATCTGATCACGACAGGAAAAATTCGATAGACTTATTTTGGCCTGTTTAAAGATGGCCCTTTTGCGTGTCTTGAACGTGACATGACAGTCTGAGGATTTTTCGCCTTTCGTAAATCCACCGCCCCCTGCGGGGTTTTCGGGATTAGTTGGCCAGTGTGTTCTTTCTTGTATCATTGGAACAGCAGAAATAAAAAATAAGCAAATAAATGACTTGCTGTTATTTGGTAGACTTTTTTCTTTACAGCGCTATAAACAATGAAGGTAAACTCGGAGAAAATAAGGATTTTTTTAAAAATAATTGAGAAAGCTCAAAAATATGATGATACTCATTTATTACCAGAATAAGGATATCGTTGATTTTTTACAAAGATTGAATGTGTGCGAAGTTCATATGAATGAAGTTCATATGAAATATGAAATAATATTACAAAAACTAAGACAAATTCGACAAAACATTTGCAATACTAATATCGGGTTCATGGACCTGGTTGCTTATCAGAGATTCAACGTCTCAGTGGCCAAGTTCCCATCCGAGTATTCAACCTCTGAGAGGCCAATCCTACCCCTCCCTCCAATTTCAGATCCAAGAGTAATTTGTATGGCGAAAAACGCATTTGCCGAACTTTTTCTGCTGTTATCCTGTTTTTTGATCTTCTTATTTCAACAGTTCTCCATAATTATTTATTTTAATTTAATTGATCAATAGTCTGGCGGGTTGTGTGGAACATAACAACCAAGTCTTTTCTTACTCTTTGGATATTTTTCAAGGTTCTTCGTCATCGATTACAGGTATAATAATATTCCGTGTAATAGTGTAATTTGATTCTAGTTATGGAAGAAGATTTTGGGACCTGGTTAAAGCATTAACTACATAAAAATCAAAATTCTCATTCCTACAATGGAGTTTGACATTTTAAAATGAAAATATGAAAATGTGTGGTATAAAAAGTAGTATTATCTTAAATGATATTTGTATGAGGCGAAAGCTTACCTCGATCGACAACACAAAGAAAACACAATTTAATGGAAAAGCTTTATTGAAGCAGATACATCACATGTTGCAACATTTTTTCACATAACCACCTTCAGAACCGAGAGATTTATAATACTGCGGAATAACATTTTTATTCCTGTAACCTAGAAGTCTTGGTTGGACAGCCGTTGATGATCATACGGTCGACCACTCACGACTTGGCGCACAACAGATGCTGTGCACCTGTTCCCCTGGGTGAGGTTTGACCACCCCCGTACTCTGTATCTCGAACCCAATGATTTCCTTCTCTTATATCTCAATAAATTCCTGGCTGGTCAACATTACACGTATCTCAATGACGCATTGATGCAGGTGGCTGCTAAACACTGTTACCTATCCCAAACGCCAACCTTCAACAGACAGACAAATGCAAATATTGATACCACGGTATGACAAATAACTCAATTCTGATGGTGATTATGTGCAAAAAATAGTGCAGTACATGCTGAATCTCTTACATTAATGTTTTCTCTTGAAACTTTGTAGACGACCAAAATTTACATTACGAGCAATTTTTATACATTTTTGCATTTGTGAGTGCAATGGATTCAAATACTTTCTTACAATATTTCTCGAAAACTCAACTTCCCTGTAAAAGCGAGCTCAAAATTTCAAAAACTCTAAAACGATCAAACGACATTGAACCCCTTTTCTTTGTAAATGTTTTTAAATGAACAAGGATACAAGCATCGTTGCATCAAGCAAGACGCCGTATAGCGGCTGGCAAGATGGTGGGGAAAACTGAAAAGCTAGTCCATACTTAATTGAGTTGGAAACTAACTAGTAAGAGAAAGTCATGGTAAAGCCGTTTCTAAATCGTAAACTTTCTGTAAAGGATCTTTGGTGATCTTTAACACTGTTTTTCGATGTACGACAGTTTATAGGACTCTGAAATTATTTATTACAAATTTAGGGAAACAGTTTCAAATTTTTGAAAATTGAAACCGAAACTTATTTTTATCAAAAAACAGAAACCGATATATTTTGTTAACAGACACTAAGACCCAGATGATTAGATTTAGATTTATTTAGTAAAAAAAATCAGTAAAAACTGTATGTGACGTATGGGGGAGAAGATCATCTGCTCACGTTTTCTAGAGTTCCAGAATCCCTTCCTATCATTTTACCTATAAATAGTTGAAAGATGAGTAAAATTTAAAGATAAATATATAAAAATAAAATTTAAAACGCGCGAGATTAGCAATATTTGAGAAAAATGGACATTTTCGTTCTCGAGTTATAGAACACGTATTTGCGTGTTTGGATTAGATTTATTTAGTCAAAAACAGTAAAAACTGTGTGTGACGTATGGGGGAGAAGATCATCTGCGCACGTTTTCTTGAGTTCCAGAATCTCTTCCCATTATTTTAACTATAGTTGAAAGATGAGTAAAAGCTTAAAATAAATAAATAAAAATAAATTTTAAAACGCGCGAGATTAGCTATATAAAAAAAAACTAGACATTTTCGTTCCCGAGTTATAGAAAACGTATTAGCGTGTTTGGAGTGAAGCGCTTTGATGCCTTAAATAAAATAAACGGATGTATTTCGTCCTCGATGTTTCTTTCGATTTGCTTTCCTTCCGAAGCACTGTGCGTGGGGACACACGTCGCGGCGGCCGCGTGCGCGCACGTCCTTGGCGCACGCACTTGGCTCGCGTGCAAATGGGTTTCGCAACACCAGAGGCGCGTGTTTATGCTTCGCTTTCAGCCGTGTGGCCGCGGGTGATATGCTTCGTAGAGGCGAGATTAGCGCCCACCCCCCCCCAGCGTCGCTACGCCGTTTATTACTTTTTGTCTTTTTTCTCCGGCACTCTCTCCGGCTCGGTGGCGGCGAGGGCGGCTGCGGCAACTGTTCGCCAGTCGCCAGGTCGCCGTTGGCTATGTGGGTTACTGGTCGATATATGAAGCGTCTTGTTGGCTTCATGACGTGATGGTGGATGACTTTTTTTTTACATGGATATGTTATTGATTGTTATCGCGGGAGAAATTGGGAATGTTTGATGTGGCGAATTTAATATTATATTAAATTTTCTTTCGCTTCTTTCTTGCAAAATTTTATTACAAAAATAATTTTAAATGTATTTATTTGACAATATATACAAAATATATTTTTACCAATTTTTAAATACTGCAGAAATTTTAAGATTAATATTTGGCTTTTAGACATGTGTGAAATGTCACAGAAGACGTTACACGCCAGGAAGGCTCCAAGTAAGAGACCGTCCGCCATTAATCATCTTCTGTCTTCAAATTGTGATATCGAACAGCCAACATTTTGTGATTCTTGATATGGGAAGAACTATTGGACTGAATAAATGCTGTACTGTGTGTGCTATTGGAATATTCACGAAGACTGTTTTGGTGCTATTGGATATTTTTAAAAAACTGAAGAAAACAATTGGAGTGATTTTTGAAAAATGTTACTTTATAAATCGCATTAATTTGCTGAGCTCAATTAAAGAGCTGATTTTTTTGGAACAGACTTTGTCTAAGTCAAAAATCTGTCTTCAATTTTATAGTTTTGAAATATTAACTTTTGGCAATTTTCGTAAAAATAGTGTTCGTTGAAAATAGGACTATCACAATATTTTTACTGTCCCATATTACATAAAAGGAGAAAACTGAAAGAAAAAAATTGTACGGTTTAAAAAATGGGTAAAAAATTAAAAATTACCTACATGTCGCGCAAAACAACACGAAAACTGCTCATATTTTCTAAAAACAAACACAACCTTATTTCAAGAAATGTATTTAAGGAATTGATTTCATTAAGGAAAAAAATCATTGTCTTCAATATTATAGTTGCAAGAAGCCCCCCCCCCAAAACGGCAATTTTGAAATTTTTAAAAACTGGAAATTTCAACAAACATGGGTGGGATCTGCACTACTTTTTTAATCATCCTTTACGCTGTCAGAAGACAACGAGTAATCGAAACAATTGGAGCCATTTTTGAGAAAATATTGAAAATGATTTTAAGGCTTCATATAAAGTACCCTTAGAAATAAAAATATCCGTTTGAAACTCACAAAACCTGGAGTTTATGTGTATCAAATGGTGAAAATGAATTTTGGAGAAAATAGGCTGATCGCTGTAGGTGCTAGTGTTGACCACAGATGGACGGACGGACCGACAAACGTTTTGCCGTCAGTCGATATTTCGGTATCAAAGCCCCACAAAACATGGATTCTGAATATACTACGTGTTAGAGGATTATTTTTTATATTTAGGAACTGTGTGTATCCACCTTTCGAAAAAAATGTTTCAAATAAACATTTAGGAAATTTCATCGTCTTAAAAATTGAATTTCATATTTTTTCTGCATGACTTCAGGTTAAAGTGTTATAGAGAAAAATCAGAAAATAATCCGAAAAAAACGAATTTTCGTTTCTCCCGGAGGTAGCACAGGGTTTAGGAAGTCGAAAACTTGGGGTTTTAATTAGTGCTTGGGTAAATACAACACACTCAAAGAAATAACTTTTATGGCCTTTTTCCAGGTAACCTCCTTTTTCGGTACATGTATACTGGACTAATGTTCTATCTGTCGCAATTTCCATGATATGATATAGGGACACGGAAGACAATCGCGCTTTAACATGTAAATGGCATGGAGTCGGCAGACATTGAGACAACGTGGAGGCATTAACCTCCTTAGAGTTTTGGTCACTGCCAAAAAACATTTGGTTCTATGGAGATATTTGTGAGAGAAGGAACAAGTATATTATCCTATTTGTTTTGATGTTCCCTTTTTTTCGTAGTTTTTTTTACATAATATATTATCATTTTCTTATAAGTGGGCACACCCTCATGACTTGCGATAAAGTAATTTCCCTCGCTGAAAGAAGAAACCGTCGGATGAAGGCAATGGCTTCAAATGAGTTGCCAAATGTGATGACATCCGTAAAATTGCATTCTATACTTCTTTTGAAGGTGTTGATACGGCAGTTCGTGGCTTCTGAGGTACAAAGGAATCCGCCGATAGATTTATCAACACTATAGGTTTAAATATCAATAAGGCTACTACAGTAAAAGTTAAATTTCTAAATATCAATGATAAGATAAACTTTTTCTAATTTGGGGACTTGGAAAAAAGTAAATATCTTTAAAAAAACGCCAAGGATGCAACATCTACAACTGCATGCAACATTGAGATTTCTACTTTTTTGGTGTCAGAAAAAAAAACACTACTAGCAGCCGACACCTTCCGTAATTAGGGATAACAATCTCACAGTCGGATGTACTTAAAACCTTTCAATGGCACACGATTTGGTAGAGTATTTTAAATTCGAGTTAAACATGTTATTAAATATTTCGTTTCAATAGAGTATTATTAATGTAAATAGGCTATATAGTATTTTCAGTTATCGACTTTTTTCTTTCCCGTATACGTACGTAGTATATTCTCCAAATCTCCATCGAGCCCCGATGCTGGCGGACGGCACTCACTAGACAGGGTGAATTCAGTCCTTACTTGGCTACCCGGGAGACGCCTCGTCCACAGCACAAGTGCCAACGTTTCTGTCGCCACTGTGCGACCTTCATCAGGGCGAAGTTATTGCATGAAAATATTTCAATATTGGCTATACCTACGCCCTGATGAAGGTCGCAGAATGGCGACCGAAATGTTGGCACCTCTGCCCTGGACGCGGCGTCTCCCCGACAGCCAAGTAAACACTTCTAGCGGCCTGTTGTTCAGATCAGTGTTTTTCGTGGTTTCTCCGAACAATGCCATGCGAGCAGTTCTTAGGAAATAGATCATTGGCCGAGTGCAATCATTTATTCCTTTGCTTTCTACTATCCCCTTTCCTTACACTTATATTCACTACACTTAGAAATGGCAAAAGATCGACTTTTTTAAAACATCAATACTTTTTTAGCAGAAACATATTATAAAATCGATGTTTTCTTCAGATCCACATATTTGTCCAGAAACATCGATGTTTTCAAAAATAATTCTCATTACATAAAACAATCTCTATTTTATTTGTGGATTGTTTGCAAGCAACAGCCAAAGACAACTGTCACTGTTGTGGATCCCCACGTAGACAAAATTCTTCAGAATACACTTAAATGTGTTTTAGTTACTTAGTAGAGATTGTTTAAGTGTTGTTTGAAAATATCAGCGGTGTTGTTATTTTACTCCTGTAAGTGTGTTTATATAAAAACTAAAACATTTTCAACAAAAGTTCAACATCTTTTCAAAGTGTATTCTGCCAAGTTAGTGTGCACTAACGAACTAAACAAGAAGTAACTTCAACTACAAGTGAGAAGACTGTATTGGCTACGAGGACACCATTCGAAACTATCCTTAGACGATATATTATTGATCAACAAAACAATAATACTCCCTATATGCTCCTAAAGCATACAAATAAGGGGCAAACACACAAATCTCACAATGGTACAGAGATTTCAATCAAAAACACTTAGGATGATTTATGAAGCACCATGATGTATGTCAGATACAATGCTTTACACACTTAAAAGTACCGGCAGTCTTTGAAAGAATCAAAATAAGCCATTCAAGCTATCTTCAACGTCTGAATCCACCCATATCCTTTAGCTATTAACCTATTAGATAATAGTGAAGAAATCAACCGATTACACTGACTTCAACCCTAACAATTTCATTACAGATTTTTAAATTAATCATTTATACATAGAGACTAATATTATAATAAGTGTATAGAAAACAATGTTTGTTTTTGGTTTGTGCTTGATGTACAGCCCGACTGCGATAAAACGTTGTCAACTTGTTGCTTACACTTCGAGGAAGAATATAGACATAGTAAGATGGGAATGCGCCTATAGACGCGCGTTGATGGTGATTTTATGTAGACTCAAGGGCTCTGATAATGGCTCTTTACGCCACGACGCTCCCTACACAACCCGTCGCACACTCAAGTACTATTATTAAGACGTCTTCATTGCGTATTCTGCCCCCGCGGGTTTGAAATTTCTCAGAGACATACAGAGAGAGACAGAGGAAGATAGGGACGCAGAGAGAGAAACAAGAGAGTCAGGCAAAGAGAGAGACAGAGAAAGAAGGAGAGAGACGGAAATACGAACTGGTTAGAGACAAATCTTTGAGATTTTGAAAAAATTTCTATAGAATTTGGGGGTACTTTATATGAAATTTCTGGAACACATTCAAAATTTTCTCTCAAACGGTTCTAATTTTTTCTTTCAATTTCATGTATGAATAGAGTAAAATACACTTATAAAGGTGGCATAGGTCCGATTTTCAGGGTTAACACTGAAATCTCCAAATCGATTTTCCGCAGAATTACATACCTTTCCCTACACTATGTTTATTACTCCGTATTATACTACGTACGTATACGGGAAAGAAAAAAGCTGATAACTGAAAATACTATCTAGCCTATTTACAATAATAATACTCTAATGAAACAAAATATTTAATAACATGTTTAACTCAAATTGAAAATACTCCACCAAATCATGTGCCATTGAAAAGTATTAAGTACATCCAACTGTGAGATTGTTATCCCTAATTACGGAAGGTGTCGGCTGCTAGTAGCGCTTTTTCTGACACCAAAACAGTTGTCTGTGGAAATCTCAAGATTTTCCTAATAAGAGACCTAGGATAATAGGCTTTCTTTGTTGATGTTGTGTTCTGAGATGAATCTTTGTTGTTGTTGTGGATGTTGCATCCTTGGCAGACCTCCCGGTGAGTCGCCACAGAGCCCACGGCAGAGACCCCAGCCGGCGTCGGTGTGTTGTCGGTGTGTCGTCGTGTGTGTGTGGCGTCCCTTTCGCCGCGCGGCGTCGTGTGTGGGTGGCCGCGTGAGCGGAGGCGGCTCATCGACCCTCTCTGTCTCCGCTCCCCCCTCCCCTCGCTCAACTGGCCACTTGCACTGCGCGCCGCGCCGCGCCTCGTCGCTCCACGCCACGCGCGGCCACGCGATCGCGTGGGAGAGACAGCGCGCCGCCCGAGTCGGCGCTCGCTCGCTGTGCGCCTGGCTCCGAATGCGACCGGCTCTAATGCGACGGGGAGGGTTCGTGTTAACCGAAGTGGGTGGATAAAGTCAGAAGAAGGAAGAGCTTGGAAGTAAACCTCGGGCTTTAGCGGAATGAAGTTGACATTATCAAACATTAGGTGGATCAGATTAATTGACGAGGAATAGTCAATGCTATGTGGTATTGAGGAAAGTAGGAACAGCTTTAACCGGATGAAGTTGATATTATCAAACAGGAGATGTTGTTTCTTAGGCTGGAAATATTGTGTGTAGTTTCGAGTTCATGTTGTGTGATTCGTCAATTTCTACTCACACAATTCCATCTAACCTAACCTCACTTCACTGTATTTGACGCTTTGCCATGACAAGAGTCTGACCTTCGACCGAATTTACATAAAAACCCTCCGTAGTGCGTACTGAAAAGTACAACAATTATTATGTCAAAAACCTTCATGCTAGCACACAAGTAGCCCCACTGTCGTATCAACACTATACATTTTTTTATATATTTTTGCCACTAGGGAACGAAAATCGTCACCTCTACAATTCCAATATGTAGACCGCCTTTGTCTCTATCATCCATTTTCGATAAATATCGTGAAAAAATTATCTAAAATAGACTCATCATTGGCTTGCTGTGCGGGCGCCGTTATCTGTACTTTATTTGTTCATGACAGAATTATTTTAAAATTATTCTGTGATATTATATGCTTATATAGAATAATGATTTCTACATATTTTGCAGTCGAACTTCTATTTTAATGGACTCATAATATTGCAGCCAAGAAACATTATTTAAGGTCTTTTATCGATCGTGTACCCACTACAGATGTATTATGTGTTTTATTTTACATTTTTTATGTACAAAAAACTGTTGTGTCTCTACGTGTTTATTTTAGAAAGCTCTATCGTGACCTGCAAAACGCGAACTTCATAATATACAAACTTACCGTAAGCGTGACATGGATAGACCCAACAATACACCTACATAGGGATTATTCCTGATTCACTCATAGACATGATGTGAGGCTGAAATCTGATCTTACAGAGTATATTTTTTTTTAAGAATTATCTGAACGGGATCTGAATTGAGGTATAATAAACACTAAAATGAAATGAGACCTTATGTCAGCGCATTTACAATCCACTCATTCTGAGTATCTTTTTATATCATATTAAATCATTGAGAACGAGGGAGAATAATGAAGGAAATTTTTACTGCGTTACAATAAAAACAAATCTGATAGACTATAATAGCCGCATAGTATTGTCCATCATCCCGTAAGTCAAAGGTATTATTTAAACTCTCTTGTAAGGTACTAAGACAGTTAAATTTCTTGAACGAAGAGATTTTTTGATCATTTTGCAAAGTAATTCACATTTTGCATTTCATCACTTACAGTGATGCTCAAATATCTTTGACTTAACAAATTTCCGCGAAGAAATTCAAGGAACCAGAACAAATCATTGAGAACTAGGCTGTAAGTTACTTTTATTTTTTCGAAAACGCATTTCCTCTGAGCGGCCACCTCACTGCGTCCTGGATCCATTAGTGTGACCCAACTAAAATGATGGACGCCTCCGTCCAGAAAGGCAAAGAGTATTTCATTCGAGAGCGCACTCTAACGAACGCAGGCGCGCGGCAGCGTTGGGGACAGTGAATTGAATTGAAGCCTTATTTTACGTGGCGAGACGGGCCATCAGGCCCGCTCTTCCGTCTGACCATGCAAATTTCGCTACGCTCCTTTCAATGACTAGTAGAGGAAGGAGGTATTTCTTGGGCGAGAAACAGGCGATTTTGAATTTAGCTCAGAGGCGTCATTTAGGCTTGAGGATCTTTTACATGCAAGTAAATCTACTAACATGGGACAGCCGGCTTTACTTCCCCTCCGAAGGAAGGCGTACGAAGGATTTTTCGCCCTTAAAAACCCTTCGATCGGGTTTGAACCCGCGAACTTGGGTATACCAGTCCAATACGCTAACAGTTGCACCATCGCTGCCGCTACACCTCAGGGACACCTCAGGGACACCTCAGGGACACCTCCGGGACACCTCCGGGACACCTCCGGGACACCTCCGGGACACCTCCGGGACACCATCCTGAAAGGCAAACACCCTCCTGGCGGGAATCAATGGAACGAGTCGGCCAACAACGCCGGGCGCCCGCGCCTCCACGGGGCCAGACACTCGCGTTAGCGCGCGTTTTCACTAGCTCTAGCACATTCATAACGCCGTGATACTTCTCCGCGCGGTAGCGTCCCCGGCCGAGACCTCCGCCGCCGACTTTCTAAGAAGAATCCTGTTCGGCGGTGCCTGTGTGGCCCAGCGCCGTGCGGCCGGCCAGCTTTCTTCTTTCCCCGGCGCCGGCCGCTCATCTCACGAGCATAACCTCATTCGGGGAGTCCCTCCCCCCCTGGTCGGCGGGCGACGCGGGGACGTGTCCGGCTCGTGCCACTGCGCCCTCGCGCCGCGCCTTCGTCCGTCGCCTCCCGCCCGGAGGTGAAACCGCAGCGCGCGACGCGCTTCGCCGCCGTGCGCGCGCCCGCGCGGGCAGGTCTCGCCCCGGTTCACCTGCAGACGCCCCATTCCGCCGGTGGTGGCGGTGCAGAGGTGGTGGCAGCGCTGCGGCGGTGGCATATAGTGGCAGTGGTCGGTGGTGGCGGTGGTGGTGGCGGTGGGTGCGGCGGGCGCGGAGTGCGGGGGCGGGCGGGGGCGGCGTGGTGTGGCAGTGATGGCGCGGTGTGTGTGGCGGTGGCAGTGGTGGCGGTGGAGGCGGCGTGGGTGGGGGGCGGGGCGGGCGGGGAATGGCGCGGCGGTGGTGGTGCGGCGGCTGAGGCGTCGGGTCAGCGGTGGGAGCGGGGCGGTGTTGGCGTTGCGGTGATAGCGGGGCTATGGCGGCGTGGGCGTGGGCGGGCGGCAGTTTAACGGCCGGGTTCTGGTCTTCTGGCGGCCAGAGGCTGGCTGGGCGCCTGCGCGGCGAGGAGCGGAGGTCCCGTGGGTTGGAGGGAAGCGCGGGTGCCAGCGAGGAAAGTGAGCGCGCGATGACAGACTCTCTGCTGGGGCTGCCTCCGTCTGAGATTGGGGGTGACGGATGGGAAGAAGACTCTTTCCTCTCCTCCTCCTTTTTCTCTTCCAACTTCGTTACATTATTTTCCTCTTCTTCCACTTCTTTCTCCTCTTCATTCTTTGCCTTTATTAGTTTTCTTCTTATTATCCTCCTCTTTTCTCTTCCTCATCTTACCTTCCGCCTTTACCTTCTCTTCTTCCTCGTTCATTTCTTCCGCTTTCTCCTCTTTCTACTCGTTCTCTTCTTTCTCTCTTTCTATGCTTTCTTCTCTTTTTCCTCCTTTTCCGTCTTTTTCATACCCACTTTCTTTTCCCCGTAGAGTGATGTTAGCGATAATATGTTTGGCTGTGGAATGTGCGACTAATTGTGGAGAACAAATTGCTGTAAATAAAAAAAATATATCTTCTGTCATGTAGTTGTATAAAGGAGTTCAGAAATATCAAACTTCCAGTTTCCCGAAAAACAGAATTAACAGTGAAAATTGGTCCTTTACCATCTTTCTAACTATATTTCACTTCATCACTGCAAGAAATAACAAAATAACAAAATTTATAACCATTTTTGAGAAAATTTTGAAAATGTCCCAGAGGCTTCAGATGAAGTACCCCTAAAATTTAAAGACTTTTCTCCTTTACTCCTAAACTTTAGTGTTGCTCACAGAAAGACAGACAGCCGGACACTCAGTTAGAAAGGATACATGCATTTTCATTGAACACAGAATGAGAATTATAAACATGCTACATATCAGAGAAAGTAATTTACTTCATATAGGAGCAAGAAAATTCCTTTTTTATGGTAACAGGGAGTCACAAAACGAGTTTTTCTGTCGCAAAGAAACAGCACTTATCGTTTTAGCCTTATATAATTTTCTTTATATGACTTATATTACTCTTATCTTCGTAGACAGGAGTAAGATTTGTTAATGTCGGCAGCCAGAGGTTTTTTGTATTGAATTATACAGATATGTTTCAACGGTGTAACAAGTTATACAATAGTTGAGTTGGGTAGAGTAACATTTTTATAATTATAGATCACGTTGTACGAGTATAAAGCATAAAAAATACTAATTCAAGTTTTTCAAACAATGTTTAAAATTGAATCTTTAAAATTCTGCTTTTCTACTCATTGTTCTTCTTATGCCTTTCCATATTCATCCTACTACCCCAACACGAAATGGGATGTCGTGTGTGGAAGAGTATAGATTCTACAATAGCTTAAAGAAAAACTAACATATTCTTTCCCACTCTTCTACTCTAAACTATTGGGAAGACGCAGCATTCGGAACCTTTTCCTCCTCTTAGTATTAGTACTTAATTGTCACACATTATTATAAAAAAATTGCATTGCATTATTTAAATATATATAATTATCTGAAGTTATGCAGAAAACATTCAAGCCATAAGAATCAATAAGGTTGAAAAATTACTTGAAATTTTGGGTCATATCTTAAAATTTGAAGTAGTGTGATGTATGTGATACACCAAATGTGATGTATGTGTGATACATATTTACACATATTCACTTTAGTTTTTCATAATTTGGACACTATCTGCAATTTATAAATGTAGAAATAGTAATAAGTGTTTTTCGTTCTCCAATGATCAGCATAACCTAAACATCGGTTGGATGCATTGTAGTAATCAAAGGAATGATGCCCAGCTGTTTAGAGACCTTCATTGCTAAGTTTTTATATGTTTGTAGATTGGTCGCGTTTTGAATAACGCCTTTCAATTAAAAAATCAATTGCAATGACAAAGAAATAACTCCGGCCTAAATATTGAAAGAGTAGAATAGATTCAAAAATAAACTTTAACTACTCGTAGCTAAACTTTAAAGATCGCATCGAACTAAAAGAAGAGCTGTAGAAAAGTTCAATATATTAACTACATGAAAAATCAAAAACCCTAAAATATTGATTCATTCTTTCAAAATGTACTATGAAGGCTTTAATACTAATAAAATAAGGAAATTTTATAATTTTGGAGCAACACAATCACTATTTGCTATGAACACAAAGGTGAACAGGTTTTTGGTAGAAAATTTAACATAAAAATCGAATTGAAATGATTTACATATACCAACGTCGGTACATGTATATCCTATCAGAAAATCTTGCTGCATTTAAATTGCATTTAAAACACTGCTGGAATATAAAACCTCTCCATTTTCGCTCAGTTGCATATATCCTAACACTCACATCCCATTATTCCTGCTAGACCAAAACCTTCTTGAAGGTTTTGGCAAAACTATGGAAAGAACACATGATAGCTGATAAAGAGATCATTCTATTAATTTTACGTTTTGATAAACATTTAGTATTTATATGGTACAATAAAACCGGTTAATAATAGCCAGTATCACACATTACTTCATCTGCGGCCTACCACCTCTCATTTGAAACAAAATCGCGAAATTTTGTTGAGAAGAAAGCTCAAATTTCTTTCTAAAGTAAATATTTAATATTTTAAATATATTCATTTTTCACATATTCTACGCAATTTACACAAATAATTTTAAGAAAACTTTAAGTCGGATGAATCTCTCTCACCTACAAACCCCCTTTCATAGGAAAACCGTGATGACGCCACTGATTATTAAAATATTAAAATTTCGGAATTTTAAAAATAATAATAACAATAATAATTTATTAAAGCGTTTTATACAAATTAACCTATTTACGAGCATTATACAGGAGTGCTGAAGAGATTTGTTCTTTAACTGTGTCAATTACTGGAGTGGGAAACAATCGACTCAATTTTAGAATAAGTGGTGTGTATCCTTTTCAGAACCTGATGTGTGTTACCGACAGGGGAAAGTTAAGATGTCACTTAAAAACTCGATAACTAAAGAAACGTAGATCTTTTTTTCACTAAAAAAAATCAGAATTAGTGTTTCTCTTTTATTTGATTGAATGTGGAATTCTTTAAAAACCTGTTTGTAACAGTCTTCGCTGTAGAATTCTATTGACAGTTATAATTAATTGTGCTGATCCTATACATTCCTTACTCCTTTTTAGAGAGAAGACGGTAATTAGTATGCGGAAAAGTGTTAATTTCACGTCCATATTGTAATCAAATTTACCGTCTACGCTTTTTGTTTAGGATGGACGATGAACTGGGTCACCTCATAGAGTTGTTGACAGCTGCGGAAACAGGATCATTTTCTCCCATTTACTCTCGTATTCCATTAAATATTCAACACTTGTAGACAAAAATGGAACGAAACACTTGTGCGGGAATCGTGAAAGCGGTGTGCTTATATTCATTTTCTCAACCCGTGGTATCGCGTAGGCCTCTGCGTTTCAGAGCGCGGATTTTCATTTAAGATCAGCCGCCGGGCGCGATTTAGTGCGATCGCCGAGCACGCAAATCCTTGCGTGCCTTCTCGGCCGCGACCGCCGTCTGCGGACCTGTTAACTTCATTAATTCAGACGGCGCGGTGATGAGTGCGTGGATCCGGGAGAAATGTACGCGTCTAGCAACGGGTCGCCGACACCCGGCGATACTGACACCGCTTCCCTGGAGACGGTTGGGAGCCCGATGCCATCACTCCCTCTCGCGGCAACTGTGCCATCCCAGACGCCGAGCGCCGCGGGCCGTGCTGACCATTAGTGTGGCATCATTGTTTGTCTGGCCCCTGGGGTAAGTGGCGAGCCACTTAGGCGCGATGTGCATCCCTAATAGTGGCTGTTTATTTAGCTCGCGTGAACAGGACCTGGAGAATGAAACGCTGCCCACTGATCCTTACTCTTGTGTTCGCTTGTCAGCATTACTTGTATTCGCTTATGAGCGTTATTCCGCTAAATGATGTGCAATTTGAGCAAACAATTTTCGTATAAGTGAGAAATGCAGATGAAACAAGTAAAAATTATTATTTGCCAGATATCAATACCAACTTCATATGGCATTTCATTGTAGAAATAATGCTTTCAAAAATCACTGGAGACCGTATATGTCATCACAAAGATTAAGCTTTTTTTTCTCACCTGCCATATCAACTATGCCTTATCACCTATAGTATCTGCACCTAATACCTGCATCAGGCCTTACGAGGTAACAACAATTTTTTACCTATCAGGGACGTACAAATTAGTATTTTCTTATTACATATACTGTAAAGAACTGAAGTCCCAATGAACTGTAATAGTCATTCAAATTGTTCGTGAGGAAGTATGGGAACATCCATGAAGGTAAAGATTCGATCCCCAAAATCAAAATACATGTCCATTATTTGAAAATCGTTGCCGGTGACAGAAAAAGGAATACAATTCGCGTCCGCGAATGAAACATGGAGTTTTCTGCGTTTGTATATAAATTGGAAACGCATAATACGAACAGAGAACTTTGTTGACCAATTTTGAATGAAATGACGATTGTTTTATAAAAAACAATTCCTCATTCCTTCTTACACAAGCACAAGTTTTTGCTAACAGTTTTTAAACGACGAGTTTTCTTGATTCATTGAGCAAATAATGAGATGGCCCCTTGTTTTACTTCTTCTTCTTCTTTTTATTCTTCTTCTTTTTCTTTTTCTTTTCCTTCTTCTTCTTCTTCTTCTTCTTCTTCTTTTTCTACCAAGAAGGATTTGGCTTCAACCTGTTCCGGTATCCACTTTTCCTTTAGCATGCCTTCATCTCTTCTTCCTTGTCGAATGCAATGAAGAGCTAGTGCCAACCCTTTTTCCAAATGTTTTGCACCATTTCTTCTTATTAGAACGAATTTTATCTAACACAGGTGTGAAATTTAGCTCTTCTCTTACGTCCACATTCCTCTTTTTATCAAGGAGGGTGTATCCAAGAGTATTTCTTAAAAAAATCATTCCCGCCGCCTGAATTCTCCCTCTACGTCTTACCAAGGTTACTTTTGATTCACTTCTGAACAAAAGTTTAGAATCAGCAATTGTATTAAAAACCTTCATACTTGTATCTTTACGCGTTTTATTTTTTTTAATTTCTGTAAATGTTTTCAAACATATTTTTAAACTATTTCATTTATCGTTGAAATCCATATATTTTTCATACTAACATAATTTCCTAAGTACTTAAAATTCCTCACTTATTCTAAAATTTTTTGTCAATTACAATTTTCGTTCTAACTGGGAATTTGCTTTTAAAAGTCATTGTTTTTGTTTTGTTGGTCGAAATTTTAAAATTGTATATTTTTGCGATATTATTTAAAATATGCACTGCGTGTTCTAAATTGTCTTCTCTATCTTGCAAGATTACTTTGTCCGCAGCGGAGCATAAGTAGGAGTAAAAAAAACAAACTTTTTTTCCCTTAGATGGATTCTTTTATCTGCCTGTATCTTCCACGCTCTAAATACATCGTCCACATAAATATTAATAATTGTTGGCGAGAGGCTTCAACCTTGTCTCAATCCTTTATTTGTGGAAATCTCTTTCGTTTACTTACTGTTTATATCTAATCACACTATGGTTTCCATATATAGGCATTTAATTGCTACTATTAAGTAATTTGGATGTGCCCATTTTTAAGAATTGTCCAAAGCAATATTCTGTTCACATTATCAAAAGCCTTATTTAGAACGCATCTATGAATGCCACATGTGTTTCGCAGTAAAACTTTCTTCTTTGCTCAATTGTTCTTTTGATTATAAATAGGGCATCTGTACAAGATAGCCCTTTTCTAAAACTAACTTGGTTGGTGAGTCTGCATTCAAACGGTTGTTTAATATACTAGCATACAGTTTTTCTGTAGTATCTAAAACGCTTATTTCTCGATAATTATTAGTTTCGGAGCGATTTTCATTTTACAGAGTGATATTATTTTTGCTTGTAGCCATTGTTGAGGAACTTAATGTTTTTTCCAACATATATTATAAAAATGTAACTGGCGCAAATGGAATACAATTCCAGCATATTTCAAAAGTTCAATATTTATCTTATTTAATCCCGGTACTTTCCAATTTTTCATGTTTTTTAGGGATTCTTGCAACTCTTCTAAAGTCAGGTTGTCTGTTTCCGAGCCGGTTGCCGAGCGGTCCTAACTTTCGAATCTCGATGGTGCCAGGATTTTTCGACATTAGCTAAACTGCTAGGTTGAATTTAGGTGCTGTCTGGAAGAGCATTCTAGCGGCATGCTTCTCTGTTCGGTAGTTTTGTGTGGTTTCTTCGATCAACACTAGGCGAATGCCGGAAAAGTACCCTAACAAATGGGACACGAATTGCTCGGGATCTTTCCTTCCTTTTCCATGTTTTATCCTCACCCCTTACTCACACCAGACACACTTCAATGCGCACATTACCACACATCTCGTAAGCGTATAGCTTCCTCTGCAAGAAATCTGGGAGATACGTGGGGGGTGTAGGTCAGCGCCTCACCTCGACTCCCAGCGAAGCTAATAACCGTCAACTCCCTCGATATAACATACACTTTCTCTTCCTTTTCGTATCCTCATCCTTGATTTACACACACGTATATGCTCTACATTAAACCCATATGTCGGGAGCTTAGAGCTTAACCCAAACTACACTTACGGAACTAATTCCTCAGCAGTTAACGCACCCGGAAACACTAATCAAACAATCTAATTTCTCACGTTACAGAAATACATTTGGCCTTGGTAAAACACAACAAAATTATCGTATACGTTCAATACACCCAAAGAATATTTTCCGCTCACCAGGAAGATTCACTAAATTCAAAAATATAATTTATAAATTATAATGAATTTAACGCTGAAGGGCAAAATCAAATTAACATATTTTTGTTTTATTATTAGCTTCACATGGACGAAGGTTCTTAGCCTGATGACTGCGTGCTCATCCCTGAACGCTGTTATAAAAAGTATTTCACAATGTCTGTAAAACATTGGTGTTAAACAGGAAGATTTGTTTTGAAAGAAAATTAGAATGGAAATATATTTGAAGTATAGGATCCTCTCAGTTACTTTTGGAAAGATGTGTGAGGGGCTCTACACAAAGGAGGGGAGTCACGCGTCCTCTTTGTTAGCCAGGTGGTAACAGTTTCGCCAATTTGCGTGATTTAGTGGTGGACGACGCGTGTCGATTCCTTGCCTCTGGATGAGGGTTAAGGTTTGCAGCCGTGGTTTCTCCCTTCCTTCTCATGCAAACAACACTTTCGTTCCTTCGAAGACTCTCTGTCCTCGATTTTTGGCCTCTCGTGAAATTTCTTTCACCTCTCACTTGCCACACGGAACGAACATTTTTCTCGATACTCATCCCCTCACGTTGCATCTATTTACGAAAAAGCCCCACGTCACTCACTGTTCTTGCGCATTAATTCTTTGAGCTTCTTGTGAGCTTGAAAGGTGTTCAACAAAACTCCTGCATTCACAGTGTGTTTTTTCGAGTGATTTCTCCACTCTTAGCATACAATTTTGAAATTGTTTTGTATATATATTATAAATATATACATTCAAAAAATAATACTATATTATATATTATTTTATATATTATGTATCATATATACTATATTATATACTTTATTTTATATACTGTATTACATATTATTGAAATTGGGATGCTTAGTTTAATTAATTGTAAAAATAACTGTTCAAATGGTTTAAGTACTTTATTGACATTACGCAGTTCTCTATTGTGGCATTCGCATACTGAATTTTGTTCAGTATTTTGAATTCCAGACTTGGTGGGTTGCGTGTTCAACCGCTATTTTGATCACTTTATTTAACAAATGTACAGCAATAAATACTATAAATGATCTGAAAGTTTAATTATGAAAAGTTTGTAGAAAGAAAAGCAATACAATTTGCCGATTTGAATAGTTGTTATCACTATGCAGACGTGTGCTAGCAGTTTCGGTTCGAAGGGTCATGTGTTCGAATCCCCTACCAGCTTGTGTTGTCGTATGGCTGGGCTCTATCAACCACCATGTGTTACCTTTCAACCTTCAGACTTTCCTGAATGCATGGTCAGCAAGGTGCAGGGACGCTAATTGCGCTATATTTCATGAAACGACCTGGCTATGGGTTCGATCCCCTCTCCCAGATAAGGCGTGTATATTTTATGTTGTGACATATTGCGTGCATTCTTACCTTAGAATAACATTGTGTTACATTCATTAGATGGGGTTGCGGATGACACAAGTAAAAAAATGTGAGCAAGTTTGAATTTTAATAACTTGTTATTTGTGTAACCATTCCGAATTATCTCTTAGACATATGTGTCTTCACCACTGCACGTACTGTATGTGTAACACTCTTATTATTTGAATAACATAATTATGAAAGTAAAAACTATAACTATCCATTAATATTGCTTAAATAGGGAACTATTACGTTTTTACTTGGCTGTCATGGCGAAGGTGCCTGGACACGGTACCTTCGCCATGGTTGGACACCTTCGCCACGGACGCGGCGTCACCCGGACAGCCAAGTAAATACTGACTCCGGCCGTGGAAGCCTACGCTCTAACTATTAAGTACAAAAAATGTATACTGTTTATTCGTATTAGATCTAAGTCCTGTCATTCTTGAATTGGGGCAAATTCCCTGGTGATGCTTCGCTTATATGTTGCGAGAACATATTACACAAAATGTTCGTCATTTTGTGTCTTTACTTGAAGGTCAGAAAACAAATATTTCACATTTTCCTTTTGTAGGCTGAATCTCATTTGTGGATTTCTCACATCTAATAATCGTACAAAGAAGTCTGCGAAGTTCCTTGGGAGCCGAGAGCGTCGAAAAATTGACAATTTTCAAAAATTCAGAAGTTGTAATGGGATTTAAACCTATGCCATTTTTTTGCTTACGATTAGGCGAACTAGGACCACGCATGCATGCATCCTGCATTTACCGTGGCTCAGTAACATTATCGCGGTGGCAGGTGCATGTAACTTTAATTGGGGGACCGGTATTTAGCCGAGTCCGATTTTTATTCCCCAGGGTTGTTAGCCCTGAGGGTGGAAGATGAAATGATGATGATAATGAGGGGTGAAAGGACGACACAGTCAACATACACAAATCCACATAACACAACCATGCCCGAGGCCGGACTCGAACCCGCGATCCTTCGGTCCGAGATCGCTACGGCCTTAGCGATCTCGGCCACCGGATCGGTATATGCCATTTTTATTAATTATATTTGATTAAGAAATATTTAGATCCATTTTTGAGGAAAGTTAGAAAATGTCGTTGGAGCGTGTTTGTTATAGATACTAATGTTGTTTATAGGCGGATAGAGAAATGGTTTGCTGAAAACAACTTTTTCGGTTTTTAAAGGATATTCATACGAGAATTCCAACTACACAACGTATTCCTGAAAATAATTTACTACATAAATAAAGAAGAAAAGTATATTTTTTCGGTATCAGGGAAGTGAAAAGTTTCAGTAACAAGTAAGAAAGGAAAAATGTGTATTGCAATAATGCTGCATGAATCACACCGGTGATTGTATATGACTAGTTTAACAAATTCACAACTCTACCAAAACGCTTTACTTGTGCTATAGCATCAATTGCAACTTCAAATAATGAAGGTAGAATATAAACTTTCTAACGCCATTTGACGCATACGTATGTACTTCATATTATCGGACAACCCCACAGTGTGGTTCTAGAGCTAGTTTTACCCTTGAAGATATGCGCATACCCATGAATACCTTGGGAAGATGTGTAGCATATATCACTTTAACACTACGGATGGTGGACTGGTAAGCACCACGCTCACTGCATCTGCATTAGTTAGCCTTAGCCGAAGGGGGGAGCGCCTGTAGGCATCGAAAGGTGTATGGGCGGAAAGCAGAAATATGCATACAAATGGAACAGCACGCATACTTTTCATTGCTTGGAAAATGAAAATACTTGCCTGCACAAGAATGAACACCTTAGAAAAAAATTTTCAGTGTTCATACATCCTTAGTATGAAATTATTCCTTTAATTATTAGGGCTATTTCCAGCTCCCGCCGGTTACTCATAAAACTTCCAAAAGAATGAACACGACAGCGACTCTCCACATGGCGTTAATGCATTTGCAAGCATCTCTTCTGTGAGGTAAACAATGAGAAGCGCTAAGTGACACACAAACGGTAGTAGACTGACAGATGCTGACAGAAGAGTTTGAGACAGAACAACAGAAGGTATTCAGCTCTATGAGTCAGTCGTTAAGAGTACGGAAGTGATATATATTTATGCTTAATTCGCCAGGAACGGTATGATGGAACCTCAATCGTTCGAACGTCAATACCTAGAATTCCTTGACATCACGAACATTTTTCGTCTAGCTTTACCTTGTCAACGAAAAAATAACATCTTTTCTAAATTGATAACTCGAGAGTTGATAAGTCGATGTAATCGATAATACTTTTTCCATCTTCTCTTCGGGGCTCCGCATGGGAGAATCGCGTCTGCCAAGGTGGGCGCGGTTTTTTGGAGGAGATTTGTTGAGCACCAACCTCTCCCTGAGTTTCTCGGTGGCACTCACGTCGTCAGCTTCAAGGTGGAGGCGTGGAGTAGGCATAGGCAGGTAAGATCCGTTGCCGAGTTCGCTCGGTTATCAACCAATTGGACCCCTTCCCCTTTAGGCGGGATTGGGCGTAGGACGTTCTTCGGAAAGCTCGGGATTCCATATCGGCGGTACTCCCGTCGATAGCATAAAGGTGATTGCAGTGAGGGGTTGGAAAGGGGCTCCCGAGCCGACCGGACATCAGTTCGGGTGGCCGCCTGTTGAGAGCTTCGTCGCGGCAGTAGCCTGGTAGTCAGGGCATAGAGGGAATTGTTCCCGACGCATTGTGAGTGGCGCATTGATTCGACTCCGGCACCGGCCTGGAAAGACTCGAGGGCGCGACCCAGGCATCGAATCGGAACGTTACCGAGAGGGTAAACTGCGTTCTGGCGGGACCCAAACACCAGCCTCTCGGCGTACTTGTTTGTCGGCGGGGGTTGCGGATAGAAGCTAATAACATAGTGCCACCCCCAGGGGTGAATTCCCTCTCGTAAAAGTCACGTGCGTGGCACGCAGACATACACACACACATACACACTTATCTTCTGGAATAACGAGGTCATTGTGAAAACTAAAATCATATTGTGTGTTGAAGAAGATGAGTGCCATACTTGCTTGCCGAGCGTGGGTAAGAAAGAAGGCTAACGCTCCTATACTCTCCCTGTATGATCTGATGATCACAGTGGTGTGAAAAAAAGACTTACGCGAAAATTATCTCGCAGATTAGCGTTTTTCAACGCGCTCTAAGCCTGTGCGCCATCGAGGTAGATTGATTCCTTGGTTGATTGTTTAATGTTTCCGGGCGCATCAACTGCTATGGTCATTAATCACGTGAGCTTAATATATGATTTTATCACGGGAGGTGGCAGGGTTATTCCTCCGCTCGATAGTGAAATACATTTCAGCTTCCGAGGTTTCCCCATCCAAGTATCTCCCACCAGCTGGACACCGATCCAGCCTGGATGCGTTCTGAGCTCTCATCTTCTGACATATATTGTAGTGTAGAACATGTAAGTGATAAAAAGGTGAGGATAGGACAAGGAAGATCTAGGATAGATCCCGCGAGATGCATGATGCATTTGTTTGAGTTCTGCTCCGCCATTCGCCTGTTGTTGATCGGAGAAACCACGGAATACTACCGATCAGAGCAGTCGGTCACTAGGATTCTGCTCCAAACAGCGGCTGATTTCGATTCAGCTGGTGTCAAAAATCTTGCCACCGTCGCGTAGGGATCAGAAACATAGAACTCCCCTGGTCACAAGCGCTGGAGGAAGACATTAGACTTATGGTTACTAATTAAGATTAAAAATACCAATCTGAATCTAAAATAAAATTTCCGTGTTTGTGTCGCAGGAACCACGGCAGCAACCCTTGGAAGTTGGCTATCGTTCAGAGCAGCCGGCAGCTAGAATTCTCCACCATACAGCAGCTGAACTCGACCCTGCTATCCAGTTATTGCAACCCTATACCCCCGGTCACAGGCACTGAAGGTTGATATTATGAGTTATATGACTATTATCATGAAAATTTTAACGTGCATTATAATTTTTATTTTACTGTAAGTTCCTTGACCTTAATAAAACAGATATTTTTTTTATACATTGTCAGTTAGTCCTGATGAATGCTCTTGAGAGAATCATCTTTTTGGGTATAGTGATGTTCGTTCACCATTTCGACATTTCATATAAAGTAAGAAGCCTTTAGTGATCATTTTGGGCGTGGTAGGTCAATGTCCAAGATTGTAATATAATGAATATTTTAATTTATGTTATGTTTATTTTATTGAAAGTTTATTGTAAATTTCGTATTGTAAATACAACTTAGTCGGTTTTCAATTCGGTCAAGAAACTTACATTTATATGACTATTCATTAAAATCCATGATACCCACGTGAATCTAAAATTAAAAAAGTTCTTGTCTGAGTGGAAGAAACGAGGAAAACCGCCTTCGCCAGCTCCGCCGCGGCAGCCGTTGCTAGAAGTTGATATCGCGATCCCCAAACAAAGGAGGTGCGGAGCTTTGTTGGAACGATGGCGCCGCGGGGGCGGGTGGAGCGTGGCGGGGCGGGGCGGCGTGGCGCCGGCTGTGTGTTTTTGTGCCCCTGTGACACGACTCACCTCGTTCTCACAGCTCTTGTCTGGCGGCGGAAACGTCATGGAAATTGGGTTGGCAATTTGTAGTTTGGAAGTGATGTCTAAGGAGTGAGGGCCGTTACTCGACTAAGGAGTGAGACGGGTGAGAGAGAAAATGCCGAGTGTGGGAATTTCGTTTCAGCGAGACTACTGTGCTGCAGCCGACCCGAGGCGCGCGTGTGTAATGGAGTAAAATATGGAAATGTTAAGGTTAACAGTGTGTTAATGTCGGCATGTGATGATAAGTTAAAGAATGTGTGTTCGTGTTCTCTCACTCTAATCGTAAATATGAACTCTTGACGTATTTACTGCGTTTAGGTGTTCAATCAGATAGTAAATAATTAGACGAGAGCCAAGATAATGACATCATCTTATTTACGGATTGAACTCTAATATACGTATGTAGTGGTGACGACAGAGTGAATGGTATTGGATTATAAAATAGCTTTAATATAAAAATAATTAATTGCCTTAAGGAATTTTACGAATGATCATTTAAAACTTTTGTAATTTCCGGAGCCATTTTTAAATAAATAAATAATAAATAAATCTCTTTATTGATGGCGAGGCTCAGGCCATTTAGCCTTCTCTTCCGCCTGACGATTTTCAAAAAAAAAAAAAGGCAATTGGTAATGTAAAGGCCATTCAAAGAGAAAAACGTACGCAATTTAGATGAGGGGATTTTTAACACAGATGAGCAAGGAAGGAAGGATTAGATCGAAAGGGGAATACAATCACAGCATTGATGAAATTAAATTTATGAGATAACATTTATTTATTTATTTTAAGAAATGTTTGTACAAATTACTCATACGTGACGATTTTTTAAATTTAATGTTTTCTTATTAAGGGATTTTCAAAATGACACAGTGAAACGAATAAACAAGGATATCATGAAGAAGTCGGAGTTGTCCATCATTTTGATTGTTTGAGTTTTCAAATATTTAAACATTTTTCAATATGATCTTTATAATTTGCAGTTTTGAAATTCCTCTTATTTTGCTTAATATAAATATATTTATTTGAAACTTGCATTTAGTTATGTTGATTTATTTCGCAATAAGTGTTACTTTTTTAACAAACTGGATGAGCATTCTTGAGTTTTTAAAACTAACTCATAACTCATATTGAAAATAAATTATTGAAGCCCGAAATTATAAGTTCATTTAGTTATTTTGGTCAATGTTGTCAAAAATAGGACAGAGAGCCATGTAAGATACGAATAGGAAGTCGGTAAGATAATTAATGCCGGCATTCTCAATATGTGTCTGCTTAGCAATTAGAGTTAATTACAAAGTAATCTATTGATCAACGTAATTGATGGTAATTTAAATATTGCAAGTTGGCGATTTTTAATCATGTTTAATAAATTAGTGCTGCGTCATCAGTCTGTGTACGCAGCACTAAGATTGAGGTTATCAAATTTAGGTCTACGTCTGTGAGATATGACTTTGTACCTTTTACTGGGAAATTTCTCTGAGGACTCGTTTACAGACTATCACTCTGCCATTCGGTTGAGTGGACCGGAACAACCATTGAAACCGGTCGAGTGGTCGACTTCAAGACTCCGACCTGTGATGCACACTCTGTGACGCAGCAAGAGCGTTGTTTTAACAGTTGGATGCGCTGCTTCCTGAGATTATCTCTTGACAAACGACTGCGTTCAGTGTTTTAATGTTGGGATAAGGGTCCATTTGTCACCCGACAAAAGAGAGGTCAAGTTTACCAATAAGATGCAACGTGACCTTCTAAATGCGTTCATCCCGAGGGCTATTGCATATAAATGGTAGAATATGTAACCAATAGAAAACGCATAAAGAATCATTTTAGGAATATATATTTCTTCGTTTTTTCTCTAAGTATATACATTTCTTTGTTTTTGTTTTTTCTCTATAAGTGCTTCTTTTTTGGTAGGTGCGACACTATAAGATAACTTGGTTAACAACAAATGTAAAGTCTTTTCAACGAATAATTTACTGGTGAATTTGCTATTTTTAATTAGATCTATTTATAAATTATCAGGAACATAATTGCTTAATTGATAACTCCTCGCTGAATGTATGTTTTTTATGTCCAACTTCCCCAAAAACGTACATTTTCGGAAATTTCTTCGCTGAGAACAGAAAATACAGAACAGTTTGATAGAAAAAGACAAACAAAGAATCTTTTAAATATGAGTTTATCTACCAAGCATTTCAAATTTTACACTCAAACTTGAAAACATTTTTTTATTATTTGTCAGAGAATTGTAGAGAATAATTCAAAATTAACATTAATGATTACCGTTCTTTTTCTTTAATTTTATAGCCACTTAAAGCAGATAATTTGTTTTGGGTATGCAAGAGTGTCCCTGCAAGAACTTCTTCTTTGGTGGCCCTATTAGATTCACATGAGCAATTTATTCAAATTCAACAAGCTTGATTGACGAGACCTGTGAACTCCCAAGAGTTTCAATATTGTTTATGGTAGATTGACATCAAGATGAATAGTTTTCACAATATGCCTTCGATTATGGGAAGACTTTTGAGCATCAGAGGTCACGGGGTCGCTAGAGAGTGGTTGGCAAACAATAAAAGTGCAATTGAATGACAAAATCTTTTATTCTCCGGGGGGGGGGAAATAAGTCTGAAATTCACAAGACATGGCGTGCAACATGTAAAGGGAAACTACTAAGGAAAAAGCACAATACAACGGATATTTCCATCATCCTTTTCTTAAAAAGAAAAATCCAAAACTGTCTTTTGGCAATTTCATATTTGTAGAGATGTCTTATGTCAAATCCAAAAAAAAAAAATAATTTAAACTTTATTAGATATACAGGACTTAAACATATAATGCATTGAAAATGAGAAAGATAAATAAATTGTTAAGAAAGTGACATCGGAAACACAAAATTATCAACTAATGTTGGCGTGCCGAAAGATTTTAATCCGGCATTGAAAGAATCCGTACGAATTTAGAGGTTGACAATTCTGTAGCGGCGTGTCACGCTAAAACACGGAGACAAGCACGTAGCAGACGGCGGGCATCGCCGGATGTTTAGCAAAGGGCGGAGTGATGGCGCCCTGAACTTGGACGGGGCGTGGTAAGGCGGCAGTAGGGTGGAGGCAATGGGGGCGGCAGGTAGCGCCGAAGGGCTTATAAAAGGCCACGAAAACAATGCCCCAATCTTATTGTTTCCCAGCAACGTCGCCGGCAGGTGGGGCATGAGTTTGTGCGAGTAGGTGCACGAGGGCAATGGGCCGGCACTTCATTGTCGTGACTAGCGAGACATGTAGTTGATCTCAGGGTACAGCGGTGCTCGTCATGGGGAACATTGATCGTATGTTGCGGTGTGGTAGCCGTTCAATAAATTATCTCTCCTAGCAGTGGGTTCTATTTATTTAGTTAATTGTAAGCAGTGTAATTGTTTAATTGTGACGACGGTCTAGACTGTGAATAAATCTACTGTTTTTACAAACCACTCTCGCCTGTGTTCTGATTACACCCTTATGACAAAATCTTGCATTCTTTGAGAAAAAATAAAACAGCTATTCCCAAGACACGGCGTGCGACATGTAAAGGAATGTCACGACACGAAGTTAGGGGTTGGCAATTCTACGACAAAATCTTGTATTCTTTGAGAAAAAATAAATCAGCTATTCTCAAGACGAGACGTGCGACATGTAAAGGGATGGTACGTCACGAAGTTAGGAGTTGACAATTCTACGACAAAATCTTGATTTCTTTGAGAAAAAATAAATCAGCTACTCCCAAGACGAGACGTGCCGCTTGTAAAGGGATGGCACGTCATCCACGTGAGTGCGCGCCTGAGCCCGTTGAAACGCAGGGCTTCCACGACGCGCGGCGACGGAGCCATGTGTGCCGGCGCCGACTCGGGGCCGTCCTTGACCGCGCCGCCGACGCGCGTCGCCGTCGCGGCGCGGCGTCGTACACGACCTGCCCGACGCGTCTCCAGCGAGTGGCGTAGTCTTCGCCTCGTACGTTGCCGTCCGTTGAGGTCGCCCGCGGAATGAAGATTTAGATATTTCGATTTATTTAGGCAATGGAACAGTAAAAACTGTATGTGACGTATGGGGGAGAAGATTATCTGCGCACGTTTTCTTGAGTTGCAGAATCCCTTCCCGTCTTTTTAACTATAAATAGATGAAAGATGAGTAAAAGTTTAAAATAAATAAATAAAAATCGATTTAAAAAATATCGCAAGATTAGCCATATTTAGCTTATTAATCCAAACTCTTCTTCCAGCTTATTCTGTTGTAAAATTAAACTCCGATTAGAGGGAAATAAACACAACTGGATAATTGAAGTTGATAAAGCTAGAGACATTTTTGTTTCTGTATTTAACTTCCTCAGCTTAAAATCGGAGTTTTAATAATGAAAAATGTCCCTATATAAGCACTTTCTTCTCGTTAAAATTCACACGAGTGTTTTAGGTGCAAAATAAGTTATACGCTACCGTAATTTTAATCATTAAGAGATTCTCCCATGTTGGTGGAAAGGGGTATTACAGTTAATTTCCGCGAGGGAAATTACGACTGTTAAAGCGTAAGAGGTAAGAATCAATTATCTTTTTGTTTTATAGAAGCGATATTGGTGTTTTCCGAGTTTATGATTTTCAGATGAACGACTTTAATGGTCTCAAATTTATCCCCAAAATCCACATTTTTTGAAACAACCACGTCGAACACGTGTTTCAACGAGAAGTATGATATATATTGTCAGAATTTTCCGTTTTCGTTTAGCGTAGACAACAGATTTGAAACCTGATTTTATATTTGTAGAAGCAGCCGATCAGGTGGCCGAGATCGTTAGGGCAGTAGTGCCGTAGCGGTTTCGGACCAGAAGATCGCGGGTTCGACTGCCGCCTCGAGCATGGGGGTGTTTGTGTATGTCTATATGTGTGTGTCTTCCTTTCATCCCTCATCATCATCTCTTTGTCCATACCCCCATGGCTAACAACCTTGGGAGATAAGCATCGGGATCAGCTAACATGCCGAACCTACCCCTCTCCAGAAAGGTACTTGCACCTGCTAAAGCACGATTTATGCGTAGTCTGAGTTAACCTATACGGGAAAACAAATTGTACACGTAGATTAACTCCCATAATAAGGAGAAGAGAAATACACTAAGGGAATTTGTAATGTGTGACAAACATAAATATTTTTAAATTGCATTTTTGCTTTTCCTATGCAACTCACTAATTTCACTTTTGGAGAAAGATTTTCTCTGTTTAAAATGTTTGTTCGCAAAACAGAAACATATGAGCGACTTATTTCTTTAATTCTTATAATTAAGGATATTTCACTGGACTGCGAGATTCGAGTGCCGTAGTGAACATGATTCTCTACGACAGGGAACTAAGGACCGTGTGGCGCTTCATTGGAAGGTAACAAAGGTATACGTTGTCGTTCGGTTTGTGGTTGAAACTTTTCAAAACCTCCGGATACCACAGCTCATGTGACCTCGTTTCAATGAAATCTAAAGGGGCTCACAGAAGGAATTTGTGCTAGTTTTATCCGTCCCCTTTTATCTATTCCAGCAAACATGAGTGTCTGTGGCTACAATCCTGCGGGGAAAACTGTTACGAATGAAACCCGCCGGCAATTGGTTTTCGTGAAGATACCGGTTAATGTTTATGCGTATTTGTGGGGTAACCGTTTTCTGACAACGGTTCTCTAGAGGCCTTGTAGAGAGTCGTCTCTCAAATAAGAGCAACCCTCGCCCGAAAATGACGATCTACAGATGGGCCGAGGAATAGGGGAGGAAGAAATGCTTCCGGGAAACACGAGGCGCAATAAAATCGAACGAGAAAAACTGGGTGACTTTGGACACCTTCGTTACATGCTTAACGCACACCATCGGTAGTTGGAACTGTAACGTTACCCGAGCGTGTGCAGACTACTTATAGGCTTCTTCACACGTGACCATGTCGACACTGTCTGGTCATGGGCGTATGCAGCCACATGATGCACGGGTTTTCGATCTACAATACAGAGAACCACATTATAGCGAATGATGGGTGATGGGCACCCATTTCGCAAATGGTTCCAATTGGCTATTCCGAGTATTTGTGTGTCTCTTATAAATCACGAGGAGTGACCAAGGTTCATTGCAAATTAAGTTCTGGTATTTGTAAAGTTGCAAAAATACAATTCGTTTTCGTCTTTATTGGGGGAGGTGTTAATTTACTAAATTTCTACTCATATTTGACACTTCCGCGACAATGAATGGTGATCTATGACAAGAGGAGATTAGCTGTTGCCTACAACGTTGCAACTACAACTTACTTGTTTTCGTCCTGTAAGAACGCCTTGTTGAAACGTCTCAGGACAGACAGTTCGCGATGTTTTTTCGCAGGCTGAGGTATCCTGAATCATACTGGTTATTATACTGGATAATAGGCCACTCAATAATAATTTTTATTTGCTCTTAACCTTTCTTCTTTCCTGAAAGAAATGTTGAGAGAATTCATTTCCATAATGGAAGAAATTTATTGCAAACAACATTATATATAACAAAGGATAACATTATTTCGGAATCTCATATGTTCATGAGGATGTTACATGCCATCTCACTAGGTGAAGAATGCGACCCAAAATTTACAAAGAGGTCATTCATCCACGTCGGTGTGTAAATTCTCGTCGTATGTTACACACTTGTGGAGATGATGGCGCAACCGTTTCGTCTTGAGCAGCGGATGACTCAAGAGAACGCGATTCGGGCCCGCTCGCCAGGGGCAGAGTCACTGCGATCCTCGAGCCAGCCACGCGGCGCCCGCCGCCCACCGCCCGGTACACTACCCTACATCGCGCGTCCGGAGGGAGTGGCCGCGCCGCGCCGCGCCGCAGAAAGGCGGAGGGTGGGCGGGGCCGACGCCGCGCCGCGCCGCGCCGGGGCCGATGTTGCGCTCTGTTCCCGCGATTTCGCCGCAGCGGCGCCTCACCCGCCGCCTCCGCCACCACCACCGCTGCACACGCCGCCACCGCCCCAGACATCGCCACCGTCGGGGATACCTCC
>BOPP01000207.1:187487-218478 GCA_017312745.1 Gryllus bimaculatus
CACCCACACACCCCAGGGAGAGGAATTTAAAAAAAAAAGCAAATACACGGAATTTCCGCCCACTTGGTGTTAAAGTACATTTTATCGAAACTCTTCAAACAGTAATATTTATTAAGGTAAGATATTTTCTTTCGGTGATTGTAATTCTATTCTTTAAGAAATTCCGATATTTTATAATGTTCTATGGCAACGTTCTCAAAGTTTAATAGTTTTCACTAATTTTTTTAGTCTAATCATGACCATCTTTCAAAAAAATAAAAATATTTTTGGTGAAAACACTTTCGGTGATGTTTTTTTTCTATCGACTAGAGCAAAAATCCTTGTCCTTCGTATTAACCACACGAACCCCTTTATCTCCATGGCCGTGAGGCTGGCACCGCTGTTGGGAATGAACCCGTATGGGCTGTCGCTGAGAACAGAACGGAGCAAAAATGCTTACAAATATGGTTTAGGTTTACTGCAATTAAGCTGAATAAAATTACTGAAATTTTCGAAAAACTGCAAAACATTATGTCAAATTTAATCTTAAACGCCTTTAAATGTAATCTAAGATTTTTTCCGATATTAGATCATCAGACCATTGTATGTGCGGTTTTGCGGTATACGAAGTTCTTGGAAATTGGAATCTAATCCTGGTAATTATCCACCCTTAAACAAGATTTACTGAAAAAGAATACTTTTTTCTTTATACTTTGACAAAGATATCGAGGATTTACATTGATTTTTAAGTCATACGTATTATTTTCATCAATACCTTTGAACGTCTCAAAATTAAACATATGTTCTTTCGGTGGTGAATACTGGTTGGGTTTTAAAGGTAACGAAATGTCAACGTTCGGACGTGGAGCCAGAAACATAGAATCGCTTCAAATGATCCAGCCGGGGAAATATTGTGGGCGGGTTAGAAAACCTCGCAATGCGACGATCCCCGCTGTCGGCTACGAAAAAACACATCAATAGAGTTGCGAAATGTATGGGTTTTCGCATGATTTAATCTATTGTAATATTACTACTTAGACATTACAATATCAGAGAGTAATAACAGATATTAGAGAGTAATATGAATAATAGAAATATCAGAGAAGTATGCGCTAACACCTAGTAGATATGAAATTATTGTGAAGTTTCGTTTGCAGAAATTCTGATTAGTTTGGAATGTAATACCAAGAAGATGTTAAAGGAAGTTATAAAAGAGAATACTACAGAGGAGACTTCCATAAAGGTGAAATGTTTTATCAACAAGAATTACATATATTTTTCTGATGTTTATATTGTAATATTAAAACTGGGCCTCTAGGAAGGCTCATGGGCAAGAGTACTAGAGTTTCCCTGTGACGTGATTCCCGAGATCGATTCTCGATCGAGGGCAAAAAAATAGAATAGGTTAGTTTTCCTTCAAAATCATCCCAGTTTCTTTTCGCAGTTAAGGCGGGACAAAGGAAAGCACGGGGCAGGGCGGAATTTCGCTTGTGACAGTGCGGGAAAACGTTCATGTTCGCCAGATATCGCTCTACTTCTAAGCGTGAGGGAACGCCGTTAGCTGGTCGGCAAATTCGGACCATCGTCCACAATGATAAATACATTACATATTTGGTTCCACTATATTTGACTTCAAGTTACTTAAATTAACTTATAACTTAATTATTTAACTTATTTTGTAATTTCTTTCGATATGAGGTAACCTTTATATACTTACAAAAAATAAATCGCCAAACTGAATCAAAGAAGCATGTGGGGATGAGCATATATACATTTAATGCATATTCAAGGACGTGCAACACAAGTTTCAACTCTCAACATTCACTAAATTATTGTTTTTTGATTTAGTATCGAGTATAGTGGTGATAAAGTGAAGCAAATATCGATATTGTAAGTATATACATTTTTCCATAGTATCTTTGACAACTATAGAATAATTCTAGACTAGGCTTACCAACCGTAATATAGAAACACTTCAATGAGATTACCATATTTAATAAAACATCGGGTTCTTTTTGGGTTTCAGGGGTAATATTGCACATCACTTCTAATATCTTTTAGTTAATTATTTTGGTAAAGATTAAACACCGGTTTTGAAATAAAGCGGAAACTTTTCGCGGAAGCGTTTTTGAAAGATAAGCGGAAAGTTTTCAAAAGAAGCTCATGAAGCTCTTATTCTAAAGTCTCAAATGATGAAGGAAGATTACATTAAGGATATCTTTTACCTTAATAAACATAAAGATGTTTCAATGGGGATAACGAAAAGTGAACTTTTGATATTTATTTAAAATCTTAGGTGAAATTCAGACTTTGCCGCAGTTATACAACGTTTTTGTAAGAAATGGATAAATGACGGCAGAAATTTTGACATGTTTTGAGAAAATGTTGCAAATTGTTATGAGTTTTCATGTAAAATGACTTCTAAACAAAAACAATTTTCCCATTTCGTAGGTCTTAAGTTGGAGGGCATATGGATCATAAAAAAATTCCTCTATTTGAAATATAAATTTTTATATATACGCCACTAGTCTAGTTCAATGATAGACAGACATACACTTTTCGGTAACCCAAAAATATATGGCAAAGGTCATCTCGAGATTCGATTTTTTTGCAGCATAACAACATTTCTCTTTTTTGCGTGACAAAAACGAAAGAATCACAATAAACACACACTCTGAACACGTAATCCTTTAAAACATGTTTTTACAGTAATGGATTCAATGAGATTTATCTTGTCCTGAAATTTCTTAAAATCAATGTTAAAAGTTGGGCGGCTCATATACACAATCTCTAAATGATAAATATAAAACATTGTATATAAACATCTCTAATAAATATTTGCTTGCATACCAACAATTTGGATTCAACGACTCAAGAACTTCCTGCTCGAACAACGATGAAATTCACAGACTTATTCTTGGCAAATCGAATAAACACAAACATTGAATTATTCTAAACAAGATGTGGTCATTTCATTGAGTTTGCCTCCACAACAATAAAGAAACAATATTTTTACGGACATTTAAATTTTCTAGACATCTGTATTCGTTTTCGAGTGAATTCGGATTCCCAAATTACTTCAGAAATTTAATAATTCAAATTATTTATTCTAAATAAACCTGAAAGCTCTATTAATTTTCTAAGAATAACTTTTTTTTTCTACCAAATTTCTTTGGCAACCAAAGAATCGAGTTCAAATGAAAATCGGAACGACCACAACGCTCGTTCCTCGAACCGCTGACCTCTGCACACGCCGCCAGTTCTGCAGTTCAGGGGTGCGACTTCGCTGCACGGCGAAGTAGGTCGAACTGGCAGATCTTTTCTCTGTTGAAAATGTCGTTTCGTATCGAAGAGTTGCAATATTTCAATCTTCTTATTCTCGCCTGAATTCTTCAATTCCTTCGGGGTTTAAGCTCGCAAGAAATGTTGCTTTATATTCTTATTCGTCACGAATTATATTTACCAAGGTGGACGACACAGATAAGTACTTCCATATATAATGAATCAGAATATAATCCATTAATAATAAAATAGAAGATTTGAGAATAGAGAATAAAAAATAAAAAGCTGAAAATAGAAGGAACATTCTTTCCTTTAATACTATTCTTAAATGTTTGCAGGAATATACGAGATTTCAGTGGCGATGCTATAATTTCTGATTCGTTTTACCCACGTCGTTTAATCAGCATCACATAGTAATTTCAATTTCTCTACATCTTCTCATTTTCTTTACATTCCACAGGTTGGGAGAATTTTAATATAAATTGTAAAAGTATTACCTTTATTAGCTTGCTTGATTTATTTTCTCGACAATCTTTGCTCGTCGCCGCAGCTCTGGCGGTCAATCGAACGTTCCCTCTCCGACATACGCAAATTGGCAGAGTTTTCGTTTTTTTTCGCACGCAAATTCTTGTCGAATATCGAACTAATTTTCATTGGTCGTTCTACTTATGCTTAGGCGAGCGCGTTTACAAATATATTCACTCTAGTCGCATTATTACCAATAGAATTCTTAACTTCTTTGCACTTCATTTTCTTTCCTAGCGAAGCACAATGCGCTTTTTCCTATTAATATTTCATAATGTAACTCGACTGTCGCAGTTTACAGTACGGTGACCGGAAGACGTGACTGGCGAATGGGTCTAATTTGGTGGCTCGACAGGTCGTACTCTTTAGTATATACATTCAATCACGTGTTTTACATATTTGGAAAAGTTTCCAGTAACAAGCTCTTACAAAATAATTGCTAGGGCAAAACGCTCCCAGAGGTTTCGGGATAACACATTGAGTTATTAGAATTATAAGTTCAGTTGGAAAATGAATTTTAATTGACATTTTAGATTTATGCTTTTTGAAGTTAACGAAGCAGTCTTGAGCTTAGGGAACGAAATAAAATGTAGATAGGGAACTTTCTGAGGAAATAATAGAAGTTATCAATCGCTGGGCGCAGCGAAGGGGCTGTGGGTGGCGAGTTCGTGGAGGGCAGAGTGCCTGGTCTGCATCTGGCAAGAGTGCAAGGTTACATAACTCACGCACTACACTAGCCTTCAAGAGTGGAGGCCTAAGTCTTGAGAAGGGCATCTTCACCAGATAGCATTACTATGCCTATACGAGTTCTTACAAGTTTGGGTTGTGTCAACTTTCTTGTGTGCAAACGATGCCTCTTTTTGGTTTATACTTGTGTGCAAAAAAGACGTGGATGGAAGAGAAGAGAAGAAGAAGACGAAAAGAAAGAGTTGTCGTGTTATCCAAGTGGTCTCCGTGGTGGTTAATGGGGCGTGGGATGGTTCATGGTTTCGGGTGGTGGAGGGCCAGGACTCCGGTGCGGAAGCATTGACATCAATATCCAAATTTTTTCCAATACGTGGTCGAGTGTCCACTGATCGGAAGAGATTTGCACATAAACACAATGTCTGCATGCAATGCATTAGCAGCCTTCCATTTAGAAACCCACGGCCGTGGCGGGGTTCCAGTAATTGTTGCAAGCTGGAATGAATTCTCACGCTGTTCCCTCTTGCCCTGGTTGCACTGAACCCATGAGCGCCGTCTTTCTCTCAAGTCAGGCAAGTAAGGGCGGGGCGGCGCGGCGCGAAGTGCGTGGGCGCCCCGCGTAGGGCCGATCCGGCGACGAAAGCACGCGCGGTTTGGTGGGGCGAGCCGACCCGGTGCGCGTTTGCCAATACGGTGTGGTAGGAATGTCGGACAGCGGAGCGTGGACCGCGTTGGCCGGCCATCACGGCCTGTGGGGTCGGCGGGGCCGCAGCCTCCGACTCCGGCCTCGCTGCCATCCACACCACGAAGATGGACACCCCGCGCTCATTAACTACCTCGGAAAAGACCACTTGGAGATAACACGAAGAATCTTCATCTTCTTTTTTCTATTTTTCTAATTCTTCTTCTATTATTCTTGTAAATTCTTCTTGTAATTCTTCTTCTTCTATTCTCGTTCTTCTAATTCATGCCTCTTCTAATTCATCCTCTTCTAAATTCATCCTCTTTCTAAGTCTTGTTCTTCCTTCTTCTTTCTTCTTCTTCTTCTTCTTACTTCTTCTTTTCTCTTCTTCTATCGACCCATCCTAAACGCCTTTTTTGCAACAAGTGTAAGCAAAGAGGCATACGTCGGCAATTCAGAAAAGTGACACATCAAACTTGGTGTAAGTGTACTTATACAGAGCATACTTTCCTCGCCTTAGTATGGCTACGTAATGCTATTGGGGTTGGGTGCACGTTAAATTAAAAAAAACCCACCATAAAAAAGTCTACCGAAAAACTTACTTTGCAATACAATCCGTACAATTTGAGTCGAGATTATTAACATATGCAGCCGCAGCCTTTAATCGTTAGTAAAAACGTGCATCTTAAGTGCAACATTTGAATTTAGTGGGATCCTCAGTAATAAAAAGTAGCTAGGCATTACATTGCAATTCTTTAATACTCTGGGCCGTTGATATAATGTTTTTCTTCACACAGACAAACATAATATTAATAGATGGAAAGTCACCCCCCCCACCCTCCCCCCCCCCCCCCCCTCTAAAACTCCGATTATAAATAACGCTTATTTCTCAACTGATTCGCAACTTGTACATAAAACAACGCTCTTTAGAAAAGTTACATGATTACTTAAAATCAGAATTTAGAAATAAATTCCATATCTTGGGGTTTTCACATTTTGTTTAATTCTTTAATTTCTGCATTTACTAAAAAACAAATCGGCAGCGATTGACTAACATAAGTAAATAAATAAATGTAATACTGCCAAATACATTACTTCCAACTACTGGTTCTAACCAGAACGAACTACTTCTCACCTTAAGTTATGTAATAGTTAAGTAATATTTTTATATTAAGTTATGGTTATTAATTTTTTTAATTAATTATAATAATGATGAATGTTTAATCATTGAAACGTTTAAGCTATTATTTTCCTTTACTTGAACTCGACGAGACAAACTTCAAAACAAATACATAGCTTTCAACGTTTTTTTGATTAAATTTTATTGCTTCATAGTATGAAGGACATATATGCCGAATGGTGCCTGTCTCAATTTTAGTTAAAAACCCTGATTTTTTTCGACAGTTGCAAATTCCAACTTTTCTAGCTTTTAATTTCTTATCCAGCAAAATTTATATTTTGTATTACAATGTCAAATTTCAGCTTTGCTGAAATCTAGTTAATATAAAGGTAAGAATTATCTTCGAAGTGAGGGTCCTTTCGTTGCCTTTCCAGCTTTCCGAGGAAGTTTGGAAACTTTCAAGAAACTTGTCGCGAGCTCCATTTTGGAATGAAGGCGGCGCTTACGGTGTTGCCGTCTTGCGCCGTTCGCCTCGATCCTCTAAAACGTCAGCCGAACGTCGGCCTTCGGGATACTGGTTTGTTATTATTTGCAAGCGTTTTACGTTTAAAAGTTTTCAATTTTTAGAAATTTAATTCCAGGAAATACATTGTACTCAAATTAACTGTAAAATATCTAACAATTTTGCATTATTTATTTTAATCACAACAATATATTTGTAAAAACAGTAAATTAATTAATTCACAGTTATACAATTTTTTCTGAACAATAAATATTGTAATGCAATTGTAACCACATGTATAAACATTTTCAACTATAAAAATTATAATCAAAAATTTTGCTTAACACAAAGAAATGGCATTTTCGCTCAAAATGACTAATTTTTTCAACAATCATCTGTCAACCCCTATATGGCTATGTATTAAACGCTGCAAAGGAAAACAGTCAATGAAGTGGCATGGATGAGGCATGTGACTTATATAAAATACGTATTTGAAATATAAAAGGTATTTAATACTGCCCAACGCTATATTTCAAATCGACAACAATTTGGTGCAAAAATAAATACTTCAGCAAATTTCAAATACAAATTTGAACGATTTTAACTGCTTTTCATACAGGTAAATCTGACATCAACAATAGAGGTATTTCACAAATGAGGCTTCCGAGTCATTGTGATTACAATCTATTTCTAAAGCCTAGTAGTATTTAAATAGGTTTTTAAATCTTATAAAAAGATTAATGTGTAAATGTATAACAAAAGTGAATGTTAAGAAACAAAGATAAATGAATACAAACAAATTCTAACATACGAAGCATCCAAAATATCGGGAATTAAGGCAACGAGCGGCAGTAAATTCGGACGGCGGTCATTATTTTTTTCTCGCAAATTAACCTAAAAATACTCACATTTACACAAAAATTGGACATCTTATTTGAAAATCTATTTTTGATAACTACAACATCTTCCTCCTAAAAGTTTCTTGGTGGGTTGCTTGCACTCCACAGTTGTATGATATTTTACACTGAACGATGTTATACTTTTATGAATAATGCATAAACTAAATGATTAATAAATAATGCTAAATAACAGTAGGGCTTTTTTAAGGAATTATTGTCCTCCGGTATAAAGGAATGATGAAAGCCATTATCTGTCGCAGATCGTCAACTTCATGTAACTCGTACATCAATACATTGAGAATGCAAAGTGTATATAATAAGAAAGTAAAAGTTCGAGAAACACTCGTGGCTCGCTCTTGGAGAGCTTCCCCTCGTTTTCCAACTACGCGGCCCCCGGGCTTAGATACGCTGTCGAGCCCAAGACACTGTGCGTTTCCTGACTAATGTCTCAGTCTCAATAATATGTTGAGATGTGGAAGACCGGACTCCGGCGTGGAGATGTCTACGTGCTAAACCACGTACTTTTAAAACAATGGCGCGAGGGAGGAGGCGTTACGGTAGGGCTGAGCCGTTCATGGGCTTCCGGTGCCAGTGCATACATACAAATAAAAAGTACGAGAAAGCTAAATTAGATGAGCAAGAGTTAATACTGAATTTTCAATAGTAAATTTATAATTAAAATTAAATTAGTTATTTTCGTATCATTCGTTCATTTTTTTTCCATGGCCCTGTATTTCGTGTGAAAACCTGTACAAATTTATTAATTTCAAACAGAAATAACACAAAAACTACTCCGTTTTTGCAAAAAATTTAACATGACCTTTTTTAAAGAGATAATTTTATACACTAGCTTTCACAGAAGCAAAAATCTATGGTTTTTCAATAAAGTTTGTGTAATCCTCAATTTATTTTCTGCGGCAGCAAAGAATTGTCATAATAATAGTCGCCCTGGCCAAGGCTGAACAAACTACTTCCTCAGAAGAGTTTGACCCTACCCACCATTTACCACCTCGGCATCAGATGATATCCTAGAGTAGTCATAACTATATGGGTGGTTTCGTTATTACGGAGCGATGTGAAAAAATTGTCAGTCAGCGTCAATCAGATGAAATTTTGAGGCACGTTGCCGTTCACGAGCTGTGATTGAAGGTCCCTGCGGGCAATGTCCTTCGTGAAGCCAGCCGGAGCAACACGAGAATGTGAGCGAGGTAAGGATGTCTTTTGTTGTTTCCCGCGGGTTTGGCGGGGCGAGATAGGCACGTGGCAGATGGCTAATGGACGGTTTCGACATCCTGTTGTCGCGTGCGGGTGTTATGCGCATGACTCAAGGCGATCTCCGCGAGTTGGCCTCCGACATGTCTTCGAAGATGCAGCACTCAGCTAGCACAGTTTTTCGAGAAGTAAGGCTTTGAACAATGGAATTCCCTAAGATATCTTTTCAGCTTAAAATAAGCTTCTGAGCAAAACATAGCGGTTTTCATTACCCGGGCGCGAAACAGAAGTATTGCTATGCACATTGGGATTTTAAGAATTCGTAAATGAATGTAATATGTAGTTTTATTGTGTATTAAAGTGAATGCATTTACAAATCATTCCAAAGTAATGAAAACCCAAAATGTATTTTGTAAACGAATGTGTAATGCTACTTTAATGTTTAAAACTAAAGTTACAGTGTTCGTGTTTCTGCTCATGTATGTTTGTACAATTAATAAATCAATAGCGTTGAGATAATTAAACGCGAGAAATGTAAATTATTTATTCCCAAAAATCGTGTATATATTATATAATATATTATATATATATATTATATATTTATATATGTGTGTGTGGTGTGTGTGGTGTGTGTGTGTGTGTGTGTGTGTGTGTGTGTCAGAGGAGAGTGAGAGAGGGCGGTGGAGGAAGAAGGATGTTGCCGCCACCTTTGGCTTGACGCAGGAGCCGCCCAACTTGCTCTAACCTCATATCCAAAAAATTTCAAAGAACTGGATATTTTAGGGGGAGTGTCATGTAACACGGCGGTCCCACGTAATGTTTATCTGCTAAACTACGGAGCCTAGCTTCGCCGACCTGACGGGCTTGTTCAAGGTCGGCCGTCGCGCTGAGTGAGCAGGAGCTGGTGGCAGGTCTTGAGCTAATCGCCGGCGTGAGAAGCGGCGCCACGCGATTCATCCTGCGCAGGCCCCCTCCCCCGTCGGAAGTGGCACAGCTTTCCCTCGGACGCCCGCCCAGCAAGCAATAGCAGCACAGCAGCAGCGAGGAGAAGGAGGCGGGCTCCCGGGGGAGGGCGGGGTTGAATCCGGTCCGCATTTGCGGCCTGGCGCACGCCTCAGCGTGGACGGCAACGCGCCGGAATACTAAACGTCGCACTCGCGACGGGGGCGAACCGGCCGGCTGGAAACGGCTCAAGGCAGGCCCGATGTCACTGCTGTGCCTCCGGCTGGTGGGTCCTTAGGCCTTCCTAAGGTCTAGGATCCTTCGACAAAACGCGACGGTGGCAGGGTTTTCGACAGAAACTGCGCCATCTAGGTCCATTCAGCCGCTCTTTGGAAGGAAACTTAGAATGGCAGGCTGCTCCGATCGGTAGTTTCCCGTGTTTCTTCGATCTGTATTAGGCGAATCGTCGGAGCAGTATGCCTACTACGGGTCAGGTTTACCGCGCCTGTTCCCTTCTAATTTCTTTACATGCGCCATTCTATTCTTTATTTCGACATGAGTTTCAAAATGCCTATTTTTTTATGTAAACGACTAAAAATGCATGTTCTTATAATTGGACATATGGATAATAATTTGAAGGCGATTTACGAAATAGAAATTTGTATTAAATATAAACTTTAGCGCTACCCTTGCGTTATGCATCAGAAGCTAAGGCCTTATAATTTCATTAAAATAGTAAGCAACAGACAGAAGTGTTGAATAAAAGTAATATTCTCTTTACATAGGACCTGAGTGCACAAAATTCATGGCTGCTTCAGCATTTTGTTTGGATCTGTGTTCTTTCAATATTTTTTAAGCTAATGAAAGAAAATTATTTCATTTTTAACGAGCCTTTTCAAGAAATTACATCACAAATTTTCGCCTTTTTCAAACGCCTAATGACCTGTTTTAATGTCCCTAAAATACCATATGTTTAAGCGTAAAAATCCTAGTTTACTATAACCCTTTGATACTACTATGTGTCTACAGGTTAGCTTCGGGCAAGATCGTGATAGCCAAGTACCGAATGATTGGAGGAGACAGCTTGGTGATGCGGAGATAGTAAATAGCCGGGGTTGTGACGTGGCGAGCAACTGCCGCGGACGCAAAGCCGGCAGCGGCGGGCGGCGGCGGCGACGGAGGCGGTGGCCCCGAGGCACAGTTGTCCGCAGAAGCATGTGTGACAAGCGGAGCTGCACGAGCTCTGCAAACGACGCTGTCGCGGCCGCCGGTGGAATTACTAATCGATCTTCGGAGTCGAATGTTTCTCCTTTGCTCCTCGTCGCTCTCCGCTCGGAATAGAAACGACTTCACAAAGAGACTCGGCGACTTTACGAAAAGACGATTCCATCTAGAGAAATTGGGCCACTGTCCGTCTCATAAATTAGTGTAGATCTAGTACCGATGTACTAAATATTTTTCTATAGTTTACTTCAATCGTAACTTTTGATTTGTAATATCATCCGAAATTATGTTCAAATTAATGGCGATTTTATAAAATCAAACCTTAAATGCGAAGTTTAAATCATTACTATGTTATTTACTGATTTTAATGTCCATATACCATGTGAAACATAATAGATCACATAATCGCGCCGTTTCCTCTACAAACTTGGCAATCATTAAAATAATAAATTATACGTTGTAAATAATACAAGGCCGACGAAATGGCCGTGCTAGCGAGTGACTTCGGTCAATCGGGAGGATTGGGTCGATCCCGACCAGCCTCCTCATCGGGTTTTCGTTAAAATTCCTACGGACATAATCGAGATGCTGGGATGGTTCAAATGCCAGCAATTTACTCCACCACTCCCTGCCCGTCCCCAGCATCCTAGTCGCTTTCGCCCTCATCATCACCCTATCATTTCATTCAGCTTCTCTTTAAAAACAGGAGGCCCTCGCCTTTAATGGGACGTTAGTTAAATATTAATATAAGAATAAAGAATATTTACGCTGATTCGATAATACAAGTAATTTTCATGAACAAATACGAGGAACGCCGATCCGGTGGCCGAGATCTGCTGCTAAGACAGTAGTGGGCCTAGTAGATAATCTCGGACGAAGGATCGCGTGTTCGAGTCCGCTTGGGGCATGAGTGTATTGTGTCCGTCCTTTCACCCGTATAATCAATCTATAGTTCATCTCACTGTTACCACATCGTTACAAGCAATAGGTGGTTGCTAATGACTAAAAGTTTATGCGACCTTCAGAAGCAAAGGAAAAAAAGTAAACAACTGTTACATGTAATTATACCACCAGTACACTGTAGTCTCCTTTGCCACTTTAAAATCATCAGTTAAGAATCCGGTCAGAGATATGAGATTAGAGGTGTTTACAAAAATAGTTAGAAAATCAGAATGGAGCGAGAGGAGACGGCGCGGTTGGGGGCGGGAAGATGCTCCGAGGATAATGGCGATCTTTCACCAGTGGCAAATGCTTTCCTTTTTACATTATAGATAGAGTTAGTTTCTATTCTGTCTAATTCTCGTCCGAAAGTTTCGTTTTTCGAGAAATTTTGACATCTTTGCTGTTGTCCGGAGACGCAAATCAAATCCTCTCCCGTTGAATCGCTGGCGGCGCGTGTGCTATGTGAGTGGGTAATCGGCTACGGTAAGCAGGCAGCGGCCCCTGTATTATGTCGCACAGGTCGATGCTGGTACTTTTTATGTTTTGCAAGCGAAAGAACGAAAACTAAGATTTAAAAAAATTGTTGATTACACTACGAAATAGCGTACTGACTACAATTTAATTGATAGTTTTGTTCTTAACAGTTTCCTTTTCCGGTTTTGCACTACTGTATAGTATCCAGTATAATAACCTTTTAGCACAAACATTAACGTTCCTAGGTTGTTTATATTTCCCACTTAAGATTTTGAGCATTGTGATTTTATCCTGTGGTTGATATTATTATTATTATTATTATTATTTATTATTATTATTATTATAATTATTACTATTATTCTTTTATACGTGCTTCTTTGGCACTCAACTTGAACTGAATCTTGAAAAATATGAAGACTAGGCGTTAGAGAACATATCGACCTACATTTTTTTAATCTTTATAAGGGCGATCAACAACTCGTTAATGTGCAAAATGAAGTAATTCCTGGTCGCCGCAGGGATTTAACCTGTTAAATTCCCAGCCAAAGACAAGTTCGAGGGTAATTAACTATTTTACTCTTAAATTACCGATGCTGAAAATTAAACACTATGAAATTTAATAATTAGTTTGGTAATAAGTTTCTAGTGCGGGATCAAGATTCCTTTCTCCCGAGACATGTTTGCGAAGTCAAATGCACAAGTTGTTCCGCTAACCACATGTGAAATTTCGAGTTTTAAAAGTCAGCATCAACACCTGAAGTCATTGAGCAGTCTTAAGTGGTGCGCTATTATTCTATTTGGATTTCTTGTTTGTGTGCAAAATTACACAGATACACATTTTGCAATTAAAATGGCAAGGCAATAAAATAATCGAAAATAACAATTTCGGAAGATATTATGATTTTAAAATATTGATGATGGGACGTTTTGCAAATTAGGTTGTATATCAAAATTATCTCTTCAATGGTCGCCTCGAAATCATAAGTGTGCGAGAGGTCGCGTGTATTCAATGGTAGTCCCGCTTTTGATAATTTTTTGATTTTTTTGGGTTGCAAAGAAATGACCATTTCGTTAATAAATAATCCGATAAGAGCACCTAAGGCACCTACAGAAGTACCTTAGTTATAGTTTGCAAACTAACTAAGTCATCATTAACAAGTTGACTCATAAATGCTAACAAATATAATATTGATTTTTTTTGCTTTTGGATTTTAACAAAGAGGCACTTTGCGATAATAACAGCAAGTCCAACAACCCTCGCATTATCAGATAGAAGTATGACGGTGAAACTCCTGTCATATACCTATCATATGCCTAAAATATTAATGAATTTGGATATGGCAAAGCCTTAATTCCAATTTCAAATATTTGTCCGAAGTAAAATGACGCCGAATGGAAACGGAGAAAGCCGTTTTTTCTCAAAACGAACTTCGGTTGGGATATGCTGGTATTATTTGAGCGACCCAAATGTTTAATAATTATGTGGGTAGATGCCTCCATTTCGGAAACTTTTCATCGTTGGTTCGTTGTTCAACTTTTTCTTGTTTTCCATAATTTTCTTTATAACTTTACCATATGAAAATTCATGAAAAAATCAGATAAAGAAAGATTTAATCTTGAATATATTCTGAATGCAATTTAATTCTAATAAGATAAACATCTTATAAAGATTTTCTGTGAGTGTTCTGGACACATGCACAGTAGCTATACAATTTACCGAGCTTGAGTCGTTACATGCGTTGTTTTAATATACGTTCTATATTTTTTTCATATGTCAGTGATGTTACTGTCTAATTACTTGACAGCTAGGAAGGTAAATGTAATTCAGCAGTTTTCATTTCATCAGTGGTATTAGTATCGCAATACCGCTGTTAGTGTACATCCGTATCCGAATCCGATCTACGCAAAGGACAGAAAAGTAAAATCCTAAAATGTTATCAACACAACAATATAGAATAATGTGATGGTTTCGCGGATTGTCTTGAAGCGGATTCCAGGAAGTAATGGGTAAAACAGAGTTTCACACGAGCTTGCAAAAGTTATTTACGGGGGACGCGCTAATTTAATTTCAAATACTGCCGTATTTTTTTACAATTTTCAACATTTTTTTCATTTTTCGTCTTCAGTATTTACCCTATTGCTTGTCCACTTCGGCGAAATGACTCACTTTCTTAATCACTGTTATTTTCAGCTTCCAAAACTCTATACTTTCTTCATTCTTTCAAACACTTCCAAATTAGTTTTTTCATTCACTCTAATTGCTTAATGCATAACTCTTGAAGTTCTAGAACCGCCAGCTTCGCATAGAAAAGACTGTAGAACACAGGACACCCAGAGGTCCGGACTTCCTTCATAGAAACTGTTGTTGAGAGCAGTTGCTAGTTAAATATATACGCGAAGCGCTTACGAGTATCTCAACCCGGCATCACTTTAGTCATATTTTTTGCGATTAATGCAGCTGCGATTACAACCGTCAAAGAAAGTACTGAAAAAATCCACCCAATTTTGTCTAAGCTCTCTCAGTAAACAGCAAATCAATGAGTCTAGATTACAATAGTAATTGATTGCCCCACTGAATAGATTGGTTAGTGATTCAGCGCGTCCAAGTGATACAGTCATTGTAAGTGTAGTGTAAGTTCATGTTATCATGCAGTAAGTGGGTAGTTATGTTTCTGCCGGGAGTTGGCGTGATCTCTCCCGCTGAATAGTGAGAATCGGCGCGACCTTCTGTCGTAGCGCGCTTCTCCCATCCGTGCACTCCCCGACCAGAGGGCATCGCTCAAGCCCGGACAAGCCTAAGCTAGACCAATATCCGGCGTGTCTGGTATTGTTAGTGCATGTACGAGTGTGTCTGTTGTGTGTTGTGTGTGTGTGTAAGTATGCGGGTGGGGAGGCAATTGGAAAAGGAAGAGCAGGCAGTCCGTGTACCCGTTTGTTAGGGTACTGCTCCGGGTATTCGCTGATGGCAGATCCAGGAAAACTACCGATCAGAAAGCCGGCTGCTAAATTTTTCTTCAAGCAGCGACTGATATCGATGTAGCTATCTAGATAGTTCAAAAATCCTCTCAAGACTCGGAAAATAAGACTTCCTAGGTAAAGACCTTGCTTTGACATAATTTGATTCCCTGTTCCCTCTTCCGGTGTGCATCCAATGAAGGTTTTATACACACTCAATCAGTATTAATAATTATGAAACCGTCAGAAAATAAGTATCTTATCAAATGTGACCAAAATTAATTTTTATAAAACCATTTAGCGCATGAGAGTTAATCAATTATTTTGAAGAAAATTATTATTGTTCTTCATGATAGAAATCGGGTATTTTTTCAGTAAATACAAAATAATAAATCTTTTTTCTTTTTTATTTTTTATGGTAATAACTTTTATTTTATTATTTTATGTGTATATAGGATATTTATTTATCGTAAGCATGTTTGAAATTTTAAAACATAAGATTTTTGATTAAGATCGATTTATTTTACAGAAAGTATCAGTATTACTCTTTTGCAATAATTTGTACTTTATTTTGTACGGTATGAAAGAATTTTTAATATTGACATCGGATATAATAGACGAAGAATGTTTTTGAAAAGCAACGGAGAATCCGTGGTATTTCTCGAATGACGTGGGAAACAACAGAAATGCCCATTTACTTATGGTAATTTAAAGCCCTTGAAATACAATGAAATTTTGGACAATCTACACGAAATGTGGAGAGCAAACGTACTTGCTGGAGACATGATGCCACCTCAACCAAAAACGATGAACATATATCATAACAATAGTTATTTTTATTCATTATTTGTTTCTGCAATTATTATGGTATTATATTTTATTAGAAAACAATAGCTTGACATAATGGGTCATTTATAATTTGGTTAAATAGGAATTTTTGGACATTTTAGTGATACTAGCTACATTTACATTATTCTTAGCCAACCTTGATTCTTACACACACACGTTGAACACAGACCTACGTTTTGGAATGTAATTTTTATAGTAGTACAATAATAAAGTAACATAATAAATCGGCGATTGGACTCCTGCATTAAAATTTTAAAAATTATACTGAGAACTGTGGCAATTGGGTAAAACTTGGAACAGGATTTACATTATATTGATGGCAAACGTGATAAGATCATCTCATTAATTTGAGATTATTTTAAATTAATTAATTGTTTCATAATTAGTTTAATAACATGAAAAAAATTTATTTTCCATATTCTATAAGTAGAAAAATTATTAAAAACAAATATGTGTTTTAATGATGAACACGAATTATGATAATCCACTTGTGAGGCGTAGGCGAGGCGGGAGACTTAACTCTTTTCTGAGTCTTTTTTACCCAGAGAATCACTATGGGTGTTTGTCATTGCTTTCGACTGCATGAGAATTGGCAATGGTGAATTGTGAATGATGACAGGTGAATTATAATAGATGGGTGGTGGACGTTCAATTTGCGATACGAATGTATTGGGTAATTCTAACAAGTTCAAGATCAACAGCGAAAACAACGAAGAATTGCAAACCCACACAGCTTGGGTGCCTGCGTATTTGGTCATATCCTCCAAGCCCCAGCCCAACCGAGGCATTGAACCCAGATACCAGTACAGACGATGAAGTCCAAATGTGAATGAATCATAATTATGAAAGTCACTTACGCGATCTGCAGGAAGTATTATCCCGTTAGGATCCACGTTCGCTGGCTGAGGGTTGCCAGAAACCAGGAAACTCTGTCAGACCGGCCGGAACCGGGAGATGGAAATCGGGGGCCGTTTGAATGGAGGCAAGCCTCCGCTGCAGCGGCGCAGCGTCTAAGGCCTCGGCGCTCGTCGGCCCACCCCCGCCCCTCGGGCCCTCGGCCCCACGGACCCCTCGGGCCCTCGGCCCTCGGGCCCCTTGGACCTCGGTCCCCTAGGCCCCTGGCCAACCGGACCCTTGGGCCTACGACTCCTTGGGCCCCACGGCCCTCGGGCCGCACGCCCTCGGCCCCCTCGACACCGCGACCTCCTTGGGCCCTCACGACTCCCTTGGGCTCCACAGCCGCTCGGGCCCACGCCCTCGGTCCCTCGGTCCCCTCGTCCCCTCGGTCCCCTCGGTCCTCGGCCCCCTCGGCACAGCGACCCCTGGGCCCACGACTTCCCTTGGCCACGGCCCCTTGGGCCACGGCCCCTCGTGGCCGCGCACGGCCCCTCGACTCCCGTCGGCCCTCTCGGCCCTCGGCCCCTCGGCCCCTTCGGCCTCTTCGGCTTCTCTCGACCCCTAAGCCTGCCCCCATGAGACCACAACGACGCACTCACTCAACACTTTGCGACGCCAGCCAACGAAGCAACAGTTTCCTGCCGGTGTGGTCTTGGTGTGGTTCCTAGGAGAATGCAGCGTACGGGTAATGCGAAAGAGGAGCCAAGGTTCCATAAAAAAAAAACGAAGAAGATCTTACATTTTTTGCACCCCTGGGCACACAAAAAGGAGAATAGTACTAAACGCGTCTAAACATTCAGAAACTACCCGTCCTACCTATATCTAAATTTTTAACAATACTCAACACTCTGGAAGACAAACCAAGAGGCTAATATCTTGGGTTACATTTTGATACAAGTTATCTTTAAAAGATAATAATACTGATAATAGAAAATCTACAAAACAGAAAATCGCAAACTATTTTCATTTATCACAAGTAGTTCTTTCAGAAAACAGAAGTTCTTATCAATATACAAATTAATTGTGAAACTCTTCGTTGTCATATAGATGTGTGATTTGGATGAGGAGCCTCTAAATCATCACGAAAAAAACTACAAAGAGTACAGATATAATTCCCATGGTGCACATAAAAATATTGGTAAGACCAGTGTTAATATTATATTTTTCCTTTAGTTTTATAAAGTATTAATCTGGTTAATATATGATTGGTAATCTTTTTTGTTAGGGTTTTATGTAATTGTAGTTCTCATTTGAAAAGAGTTTGTCTAATATGTAAAGCATGTCAACCAAATAAAGTTAAAGCAGCAATCCATTGCTATGCTTATTGGTAAAATATTTTTTAAAATAATGCTGTAAAGTGTGGGTGCACACAGTGTTGTTAGTTGAGGGTCAGGACGGCTATGGGGTGCATTCATCTCATTTGACATGTCTAGGAGTAATAGTAGAAAAATTATTTCTGCAGAATTCCCACATTGGAACAAGAGCTGCTATTGGACACATATTGATTGAATGATTGATGTTGGCGGACAGGCAATTGCTATGGTCAACGGTCCTTTAATTCTGAAAAGTTTGGAAAGAGTTTGTCTAATATGAAGAAGTCAACCTAATAATGTAAAGCAGAACCAACTGCTAATCTTAATGGGAATATTTTTAAGATGGCAGTAAAGTGTGGTGTGCGCAGTTCGTGTAGTTTGAAGGGTTCAGGGAGCCATACGGGGTGCATTCATCTCATTTGAACTGTCTAGGAGTAATATCAGTAGATAAAACTTATTTCTGGCAGAATTCCCCGCACCATTGAACCACAGCTGCTATCTGGACAACTATTGTGATTGAATGATTGATGTTGGCGGACAGGACAATTGCTATGGTCAAACGGTCCCTTTATTCTGAAGTTTGAAAGAGTTTGGTTAATATGAAAAGCATGTCAACCTAATCATGTAAGCAGCAACCAACTGCTATCTATGGGAATATTTTTAAAAAATGCAGTAAAGTGTGGTGTGCGCAGTCGTGAGTTGAGGTGTCCAGGGAGCTACGGGGTGAATTCATGGTAGTGAATATTTAGCGATATTTTATCGCTGGATGTGGCGATGTTCCCTCCAGTGGAAGAGGATCAGGCGCCTACATACACGTCGTAATGAGGTAAGATTATCCCTCTCGCTATCTAACCCCAGTGGAGCACAACCCAGCCTGTCCAAGCCTCTGAGCCATGGACTGGTCTCCCGTGATGAGTCGTAGTTGTAGTGGCTGTAATTATCAGCGTGTTGTGGGTAAGGGGAGTGAACAGACGGAATATTATTACACGGTCCTGCCAGATTGATAGGTAAAGGCTTTCTGACATTCGCCTTGTTTTGGCTGGGAAACACCGCAAAACTACCGGATCAGGAGAAACAGGCCGCTAGAATTCTCCTCCAGACAGTGCTGAATCGACCTCTCCTTAGCTAGTGTCGAAATTCACCAAAGCTGGGGAGCTTTAATTATCCCGACAGTCGTGCAGCGACCCGCTGTGAGCTAATTTAGCCGGTTTCAGGAGTCAGCGCCAATGGGAGCTTCGTGTTATAATTTCGCATGTGTCACATGACGTGATTACTTGTTATTTTTTTAGAAGGCGCGATGTTTTTTTGTAGGTGTTCTAGACCTATATCCTTAAGGCCGTTCTCTTCATACTTCTTTTTTATATCTCACTTAACTGCAAAAAGTATTGTAAGAAATCCGTATATTTACTACCACGTGTGTTTGCTGTAATACGGTACATAGATTCCGGTTTCAGTTATTTAGTTCATGGCTATATTCAATTTAATTTATATTAATCTGTGACAATCGAATCCTGAAACATAATGTTCTGGGTTACTAGTAGACTCTTGGGAGTACAATACGCTGATCTGTATGATTTGGTTAATTACACGGATAAACGTTCAGCTTACGGGCCCCATCCTTGGCTCTCTGCCGATAATCCAAACAAACTTTAATTCTTTAGTTTTCATAAAACTGAGAGTCACTCTGCAGTTCAGACTCAGTCTGACTCCTTCAGCATGATTTGTTTAATAAGATGTTGTTTTTTAATATGATACAAAATGAATTCCATACTTACTTGTGCTAGCCCGGGAGACGTCCGCTTCCAGGGCACATTGGTGCCAAACGTTTGGGCGTCGGCCATTCTGCGACCCTCATGCAGGGCGGTAGATTTTGATAATTTTCATTGAGGAGGATTTTCCAGAATTTGTTCCGTTAAACGTTGGCACTGTGCTTCTGGACAGCCTGGATAGCAAGTAAGTACTTGACGTTCCGTCTCGGAAGCCTACTGCTTTCAAAATTATCACTGTTATTATGTGATAACCTTGTTTCGCTGAAACAATGACTAACAAAGAAGTTCCAAGCTTTGTCACCACGATCAGTAATGAGGCTTGACCTCCTGGACTTCAGCGCTGTCGTTACGAGAACTCTGGCGTACGTAATTTTCTACATAGGCATCTGATGAACAAATCGTTTTCCGTGTATTCTTGACAATGTCAAAAAATCTGGATTTGCATTCTATGAAACTCTAGTGCATCGTAAGTTGACTGCCGTACAGAAAGGTCCAAAATCGAACAGAGGGCCTCTAGCCAGACTTCCTTACACATGCACGCACGTTCTTCCTTTTCCCGGTCACATTCCACAGGAGGCAGCGGACGGCGCCGCGCATTTGCTGAACGCTCTGTCTTTTTGTAAGGTGGGAGAGGGGGAGAACGGCGTAGGGTCGCACCACGCGGGAAAAGGGTCGAGAAGGAAAACTGAACAAAACCACTCGCAAAGACGAAAGGCAATCGAAGGTGGACGGAAAAGTAGCTTGCTGAAGGAATGGTGATGCGAAGCTAATAAGTTTAGAACGGCAGTTCGCTAATTAGATTTATGGACCAAGAGAAATGTGGGCGAGTTAAAACTGACGGGGGCGAACAATCTTGGATCGGTCGGGAAGAAAATGGACGGGGGCGACTCTGGTCAGAAATTAGACGCGTGGTCGGAAATAAAGGCAGGGGTAGAAGGGATTGGATAAGTGGCAAGAGAAAGGAACGTACAAAAGATTAACAAAAGAGAAGACTGAAACTCGTGACAAGTTAAAGTGGCACGTATGGGAACCTGGACTTCAATCTGGCAATCGCAATGAAAGGGGCTTACATTGTTAGACCTTGAATGGTCAAAAGACCTAAAGTCGTGAAAATTGCAGACACGAGAGTCAGAGGTCATGGTTACTGCGGCAAGAGGCATGTAGGCTGTCCATGCAAATATTCAGTAGCGGCAGAGTGGCTAAGTCTGTTTAAATTCAGAAAACTGATCGGTAGATGACAGTAGAGAGGGGATAATCGTCAATTGAATAACGAACTCGCAAATGAGCGAGAGACGCAGAAAGAAAATAGCGTGATCGATCAGTTAAGTACAGTCGGCATTAAAGTCTATAGAGTTGCAGAAATTAGTAGGATATGGCGGCTTATGACCAAAAGCTTAGAAAAAACGAAAATTAGTCTCCTTGTTCCGAGACAAATTAGGAGTGAGAGAAGGGAAGCCAGAAACATAAACGAGAATTACAATTATCTCCAAATTAACTAGTGTGATTCTATTTCATGTTCGAAATTATTGGTCAATCTTGGAAATTAGGCTTTAACGACAAAGTGGTCCAATTCTCGAACTACGCATGTTTATAACATAGTGATCGGTCTTTTTTGCCATCATCTATACACTCTGAAGGAATTTCACATGGTTCTTGAGACTTCTAAATTTCTTGGCATTCTCGCACTCGTGGGCTATGTGTTCCTTTATCGTAATAAACTAGTTGTTTCAATTTCATTAGCAAGCGATTATTAGGAATCTCTTTGGTACAGTGTCGGCGATCTTGACTTTGGCATGGCCACTTTCGAAATTCTAGGCTGAGGCTCTTGTAGATTAGGGGAGATTAGTGTACTCAGATATGCATTTGAGGTTAGGATATCTTTATTCTTCACGGCATATGTGTCTTTTTACAAGGGGCGGTGGTACGATTCTGGATTACATCTTTACAGTTAGTAATTTATTTGGGATATCGTTGTAATTGTGAACCATTGCCCTACTCTTTTAGACTCAACTCTATGTGTAATGTAATTACCTAGAATAATAATAAGAAATTTATTAGGTGTACGATACAATTGGACAATAGGGGTACAGGATAACAGCCATATAATCCTACTTTGCTTACATGACTGTCTCTGCACATGTTTCTTTAATACAAAGTATATATTCATGCCACTTTTTATACACCGCATGTGTTAACTTCGCATTCATCGCCTTTTTCTTCGTCTATCTTGCACTAACCACTCTGCTCAACTTAGTGACGGTACACTTCTGCTAATTGAACTATGTACATTACTTAACAAATATAATTCATCATGTGGTTTTGTGTACATAAATACTCATTTCAATCAGCTTTAATCTAAGTGACAATACTTTACTTAATTAAATAATTTACAAACTTATTAAATAATAGTAAAAACTAAAATTTTTGTAAAATTACTATGTTCCATCTAAGGCTTGGGAACTTCTAATTAATTTGTTGACTTTTTACGAATGTCCTTAGTTTCAATTACACTTTTGTAATTTTTTGTGAGGCGGAGGGGGTGGTTAGCCACAGCGGTCTCTCTTGACATATGAAGGACTCTATTCGGTGGAGAAGTGCAGACTGAAAAGGGAGAAAGGCTTGTGTTGAGCGATGATCATCTGTGGCGCTGTTTGCATTTCATGGTGCTGAAAGGAGAGCCAAGCAGCTGGAAGGAGATTTGAGCGAGTAACTGACTCACTCGCGCCTAGAAAAACTATATATAATATTTAATTATACACTGTAGGATTAAGATATAGGTAGTGGGTACTACTTCGGACTTTCTGACGGCAGTGTTTTATTCCCCCTTAGTGAATGGGTTCTCTGCTGAGACTGTATATCTTTATGTGTCTCTTCCTGCAGGCTTGAAGACGATGGTGAGAGCGCAATTTTGGTAGGTGTAATACCCTAGGTAATTCAGATGGTTAATAATATGATAGATATATATATATACAGTAGAATAGTCGCTTTCGGTCTTAGCCACAGTAGGAGTGCAGTAAGCTAATTTCTATAGTTTGTAAATAATTACCTATTAATCTTAAATAATAGATTATAATTTTGTACACTTCTAGAGAGGCGGAAGGGTCTGCCCTTGGCTTGCGCGCACGTGGCAGAGCTCTGGGGTTGCGAACCGTCACTCGGGGCCGTGCCGAGAGGTTGGGTCCGGAGGTCGGGCGGCGCGCCCGGTCGGCGGTCTTGGCTGATTGGGAAGAGTGCCGGCGAGGAGCGGTGTGTGTAGTCAGCTTTTCGGCCCTGAAAGCTGCATGTGCGCCGGGGAAGCTCGGCTTCCGGGTCGGCGGTCGTGCTAGCACTTGGTGTGCTGATCGGACATCGCAGCGCCGTAATGTAGTGGCAGCAGTGACGTTTATCCTGGCGTTTATAACGGGAATAACGCATGGACAATTCGATAAAGACGTTAGATAGATATAGCTCAGATAATTAACGAATAGGCGTAGGGCAAACAGGACCTCGCATCAGATATGCTCTCTTATATTTCGCTACGCTTGGCTCTGTCCCTGTCTCTCAAGGCTGTAAGTGTTGAGTAAGTAAGTGTAACACTTCGTCTGAAGAAAAGGCGATAATATGAAATTGGGTTCGCGCTTAGGAGTTATATTGTGCTAGGCTTTGATAAATAGTTTTCAGGCGTGTAATGGTTCTTTAGAGCGCGTTTAGTACTATTCTCCTTATTGTGTGGACACAGGGACAGCTGGCATTCACATCTCGCTAGGCTATAGGAAGACGTTGAATTTTTGGTTTTCGTCGGGTCACGCATATGTATGCTAATTGGTTTCCTCATATCGGTTCTCTCGAAGCCTAGCGGGTGTTTTGGTTTTAACGGCATTTCAATGCGCGCTGGTGCTTCTATCTCATTGAAAAGCACAAAATGCGGTGTGGTGGAACTAACGGTGTAAGTCACGCAATAATGCAGTGGCGGCGAGCAGAAGTGTGAAGTTGGCAGGAGGAAGGCCGAATTTGTGCGACGGCCTGAGGTTGTGCGTCGGAGTTGTGGTTGGCTGACCTGAGCTTTGAGTAATGTGCAGGGGTGTGTGTATTGTTGACGTCATAGTGGTGAGAGTGCGATAAGCTCAAGATGAGAGGGGTGGCATATTTAGAGGAGGGAAGCGGTCGGGGTGGCGGGTGCGAGGGTAGGAGACAGTGGTGTGCGTGCGCGCGCGGAGTGGAATTGAGGTGTGTGGACTAGGAGAAGTGTGGGTGGGTGGGGAGATGTAGGTGGGCAAGGCGCTGGAGGTGCACGGTGTTATGGAGCACGGGCCGGGCGAGGCCCCGGCGGGAGGGAGGCTGCGGCTAGGGGTCAGCCGCCGGGAGGAACTGCCGGGTCAGAGCTGAGAGTGGAGTTGGTCGATGGAGGTCGTGGTCCGGAGGCGTAGGGGGCGCTGGTGTAGGAGGCGACGGGACGCAGGGGTGAGCGGATGGTGAGGGGGGAGCGTGAAAGCAGGGGCGGCGGCGGGATTGGAGGGGGAGATCGGTGGGGCGCCACGGCGCGGCGCGGGGTTAGAGAAGCATGGAGGGCGGGTTTGGGGCGGGGCTGCAGGGTCGGGCGGAAGGAGTTCGGAGGCGGGGGCTTGAGGGGGCAGCGAGGGCGGATGTGGTGGTGTGCGGGTGGGCGGTGGGGCGGCGCGGGTCGGGTGGGCGGTGGCGGGCGGTGTGGCGGGGGCGGTGCGGCGGTGGGCGGTGGCGCGGGTGGCGGGCGGGGCGGGTAGGCGGAAGTGGCGTGAGCGGCGGTGCGGGTGCGCGTGGGCGGTGGAAGGGGGCCCGAGGCGGGTGGCGGGGCGGGGTGGGCGAAGGGTGGCGTCTGAGCGGGGAGGGGTGGCGCGGGTTGGGCGAGCGGTTGGCGGGGAGTGGGCGGGCTGGAGGGGCGTTGAGGCGGCGGGCTTCGGTGGCGGGAGCGGGCGAGTGGGCCTGGTGGCGCCGGATGGAGGCGTGGCGTGGCGGCTGGGCGGAGGTCTGGTGGCGAGTAGCGTCGGCTGGGCGGACGCGCGGTGTGGCGTGGCGTGCGACGGTGTGGATGCGGGTGGCGCGGTTCGGCGTGCTGTGCGAGTGGCAGCTGCGCCGCGTGCGGAAGAAGCGTTGGAGGCTGGCTCGGTGCGGTAGCTGGTGGCGTGGCGTGGTCGGTCTGGGCGGTGTCGATGGCGGGAAGCGGTGGCGGTGCCGGTGGCGGTGGCGGTCGCGGTGGTGGTGGCGGTGGAGCGTTGGCGAGTAGGAGTGTTGTTTGCGGTGGTCAGGTGGGTGGCTCGAGATAGTGCGTTGGCGTGGCGAGCGGTTTTGGGGGGGTCGGTGTGCTCGGTATGGGGTGAGGCGGTGTGGGGTTGTGCGGTGGCGAGGCGGTGAAGTGTGGCCAGGTGGCGCGTGGCGTGGCGGTGGGCGTGAGGGTGGGCGTGTGAGAGTTAGTGGGACCCAGGATGTGAGCTAGCGTGGGGCGGCGGTGGCGGTGCGGTGGCGTGGCGGTGCGGTGGGTGGCGGAGGGTTGTAGGTGGTGATGCAGGGGCGTTGGCGGTGACGGTGCGGAGGCGTTCCGGGGGCGGGGTCGAGGGCGGGGGCGGGGGCGGAGGTGGTGGCGGAGGTTGCGGTCGAGACGAGGTGCCCAATGGCTAGGGCGGAGACGGCCGGCGGAGTCAGCGGCAGCGGGGGCTAGCGTTCGCCTACGTCTCGACGCCAGCCTCCATCACCATCGCCACCAACTGAACCGCGTCCTCCGCCTACGCCTGCCGCACCTCCTCCCGCCTCCGCTGCCTCTGCCTCAGCCTCAGTCGTGCATAGCCTTCTTCACCTCATCTCCTCCGCCACCCACCCACACGCCTCAGTCCCACAATCGATCAATCCGCGACTGGCATCACCACTGAGTCCTCTGCTACCTCACCCGCCACCTCCGCCGTTGCATCTTCTATTGCCACCTTTACTTACTTCGCACTCTCCACTGATACATACACAACCTCCATTACTTGCCACGTCAGGCAACACAACTTCTCCGACGCCACCACCTCGGCCGTCGACTTCGCCGCCTCTGCCAACTTCAACTTCTCCGCCGCCACCATTATTCGTACGTACACCGTTATCCCACCACCGCTTTTGTGCTTTCAATGAATAAAGACTAGCGCATTGGAATGTTAAACCAAAACACGCAGGTTCAAACCCGATGAAAGCCATTGATACATATGAGCGAAAAAAAAATTCGTACGTCTTCCTTTAGACGGGAAGTGAAGCCAGCTGTCCCATGTTGTACATTTACAGCCTGTAAACTATTCTCAAGCCTGAAATAAACCTCTAAGCGAAATTCTGATCGCCTGTTTCGTCGACCGAGTGTTACCTTCTTTTACAGCTAAACGGAGAAAGGAGCGTAGCGAAATTAGCATGATCAGGCCTGTTGGTTCGCCACGTAAACTGAGGCATCGTCGCTTCGAATTGTCATGCGATCCCGTCGCGACGTCACTGCTGCCACCACGGCGGCTGCCGTCGCCCCAGTGTCGCCGCCGCCGCCTCCGAAGCCGCGCCCGCCGCCGCCTGCGCTTTCAGGGGCCGAGAAGTCGGTCACACCGCGCCTCGCCGGCCTCCTTCGCCGCGCCGCCGGGCGCGCCGCCCGCCTCGGACCTAACCTCTCGAGCCCCCGTGCGTTCGCACCCCCACTTCTGCCACTCCCAGCCAGGGAACCCTTTCCTCTAAAGTGTACAAAATTATAATCTTTATTTATTTAATAGGTAATTATTACAAACAAATTAGCTTACTTGATCCTATGTGGCTAGGCCGTTTCAAATAAAATCTGCAAATCCCTTATAATATAATCTATTGCAAGATACGAACATATGAAAATACAAACATTGATATTTTTTCATATTGTTTCTCCAATTTCAAGCAAGGTCTGAGCCATCTCTTCAGCTAAATGTATCTTAACCGAGCAGTCGGATACAAAAACAATAATCATGTAAGCCAAGAAAGACTAGTGCTTAAACCAATTCAAATGACAATTCGCCAACACGTGGTACGGCCACTTTGAGAAGCGCGATTTATGCAAAAGGCCAGTTATAAATTACAGACTTCACAAAATCGCTCTTCCAATGTTAGGCATGAACTCTCGTCAGTAAAACAGAAAAATCGTTTAGAAATGTATCATTGTTTCCTAATAGAATTATATCTACCGTGAATAATTTAAAAATATTTAATAATTAGAACAATTGAAAATGAATGAATGAAACGCCTAATTATTATTTCGTACAATAATTCATTTTGTTATTAATAAAATTCAATACACTTTTAGTGTCTCTTTCTCAAACCTGTAATTATTAGAGAGGTTTCTATATTATGCTGGAATTTGTGTCTCGTTAGCTGACCTCTAGAATCATGATGCAGGAAAGGCGTCTTCATTGCGAGGAAGATTCCTCCGTTGCCAAGTGGCCAGGCAGCGCTCTGCGAATGCCGGATGGTGCGAGTTTAGCGCGTGCGCCGCGCCCCCTCCCGCGGGGAAAGCGCGCTCGGACAAGCGCGGGGGCGCGGCGGCCGGCGCTTCCTCCGAGGAGGTGCAAATGCGAAGCCCGGCGCGGGACCGGGGTCACGCCGCCACTGCCCACCGCCGCTCCCCGACCAGCCCCCGCTGCCGCTGACTCCGCCGGCCGTCTCCGCCCTAGCCATTGGGCACCTCGTCTCGACCGCAACCTCCGCCACCACCTCCGCCCCCGCCCCCGCCCTCGACCCCGCCCCCGGAACGCCTCCGCACCGTCACCGCCAACGCCCCTGCATCACCACCTACAACCCTCCGCCACCCACCGCACCGCCACGCCACCGCACCGCCACCGCCGCCCCACGCTAGCTCACATCCTGGGTCCCACTAACTCTCACACGCCCACCCTCACGCCCACCGCCACGCCACGCGCCACCTGGCCACACTTCACCGCCTCGCCACCGCACAACCCCACACCGCCTCACCCCATACCGAGCACACCGACCCCCCCAAAACCGCTCGCCACGCCAACGCACTATCTCGAGCCACCCACCTGACCACCGCAAACAACACTCCTACTCGCCAACGCTCCACCGCCACCACCACCGCGACCGCCACCGCCACCGGCACCGCCACCGCTTCCCGCCATCGACACCGCCCAGACCGACCACGCCACGCCACCAGCTACCGCACCGAGCCAGCCTCCAACGCTTCTTCCGCACGCGGCGCAGCTGCCACTCGCACAGCACGCCGAACCGCGCCACCCGCATCCACACCGTCGCACGCCACGCCACACCGCGCGTCCGCCCAGCCGACGCTACTCGCCACCAGACCTCCGCCCAGCCGCCACGCCACGCCTCCATCCGGCGCCACCAGGCCCACTCGCCCGCTCCCGCCACCGAAGCCCGCCGCCTCAACGCCCCTCCAGCCCGCCCACTCCCCGCCAACCGCTCGCCCAACCCGCGCCACCCCTCCCCGCTCAGACGCCACCCTTCGCCCACCCCGCCCCGCCACCCGCCTCGGGCCCCCTTCCACCGCCCACGCGCACCCGCACCGCCGCTCACGCCACTTCCGCCTACCCGCCCCGCCCGCCACCCGCGCCACCGCCCACCGCCGCACCGCCCCCGCCACACCGCCCGCCACCGCCCACCCGACCCGCGCCGCCCCACCGCCCACCCGCACACCACCACATCCGCCCTCGCTGCCCCCTCAAGCCCCCGCCTCCGAACTCCTTCCGCCCGACCCTGCAGCCCCGCCCCAAACCCGCCCTCCATGCTTCTCTAACCCCGCGCCGCGCCGTGGCGCCCCACCGATCTCCCCCTCCAATCCCGCCGCCGCCCCTGCTTTCACGCTCCCCCCTCACCATCCGCTCACCCCTGCGTCCCGTCGCCTCCTACACCAGCGCCCCCTACGCCTCCGGACCACGACCTCCATCGACCAACTCCACTCTCAGCTCTGACCCGGCAGTTCCTCCCGGCGGCTGACCCCTAGCCGCAGCCTCCCTCCCGCCGGGGCCTCGCCCGGCCCGTGCTCCATAACACCGTGCACCTCCAGCGCCTTGCCCACCTACATCTCCCCACCCACCCACACTTCTCCTAGTCCACACACCTCAATTCCACTCCGCGCGCGCACGCACACCACTGTCTCCTACCCTCGCACCCGCCACCCCGACCGCTTCCCTCCTCTAAATATGCCACCCCTCTCATCTTGAGCTTATCGCACTCTCACCACTATGACGTCAACAATACACACACCCCTGCACATTACTCAAAGCTCAGGTCAGCCAACCACAACTCCGACGCACAACCTCAGGCCGTCGCACAAATTCGGCCTTCCTCCTGCCAACTTCACACTTCTGCTCGCCGCCACTGCATTATTGCGTGACTTACACCGTTAGTTCCACCACACCGCATTTTGTGCTTTTCAATGAGATAGAAGCACCAGCGCGCATTGAAATGCCGTTAAAACCAAAACACCCGCTAGGCTTCGAGAGAACCGATATGAGGAAACCAATTAGCATACATATGCGTGACCCGACGAAAACCAAAAATTCAACGTCTTCCTATAGCCTAGCGAGATGTGAATGCCAGCTGTCCCTGTGTCCACACAATAAGGAGAATAGTACTAAACGCGCTCTAAAGAACCATTACACGCCTGAAAACTATTTATCAAAGCCTAGCACAATATAACTCCTAAGCGCGAACCCAATTTCATATTATCGCCTTTTCTTCAGACGAAGTGTTACACTTACTTACTCAACACTTACAGCCTTGAGAGACAGGGACAGAGCCAAGCGTAGCGAAATATAAGAGAGCATATCTGATGCGAGGTCCTGTTTGCCCTACGCCTATTCGTTAATTATCTGAGCTATATCTATCTAACGTCTTTATCGAATTGTCCATGCGTTATTCCCGTTATAAACGCCAGGATAAACGTCACTGCTGCCACTACATTACGGCGCTGCGATGTCCGATCAGCACACCAAGTGCTAGCACGACCGCCGACCCGGAAGCCGAGCTTCCCCGGCGCACATGCAGCTTTCAGGGCCGAAAAGCTGACTACACACACCGCTCCTCGCCGGCACTCTTCCCAATCAGCCAAGACCGCCGACCGGGCGCGCCGCCCGACCTCCGGACCCAACCTCTCGGCACGGCCCCGAGTGACGGTTCGCAACCCCAGAGCTCTGCCACGTGCGCGCAAGCCAAGGGCAGACCCTTCCGCCTCTCTAGAAGTGTACAAAATTATAATCTATTATTTAAGATTAATAGGTAATTATTTACAAACTATAGAAATTAGCTTACTGCACTCCTACTGTGGCTAAGACCGAAAGCGACTATTCTACTGTATATATATATATCTATCATATTATTAACCATCTGAATTACCTAGGGTATTACACCTACCAAAATTGCGCTCTCACCATCGTCTTCAAGCCTGCAGGAAGAGACACATAAAGATATACAGTCTCAGCAGAGAACCCATTCACTAAGGGGGAATAAAACACTGCCGTCAGAAAGTCCGAAGTAGTACCCACTACCTATATCTTAATCCTACAGTGTATAATTAAATATTATATATAGTTTTTCTAGGCGCGAGTGAGTCAGTTACTCGCTCAAATCTCCTTCCAGCTGCTTGGCTCTCCTTTCAGCACCATGAAATGCAAACAGCGCCACAGATGATCATCGCTCAACACAAGCCTTTCTCCCTTTTCAGTCTGCACTTCTCCACCGAATAGAGTCCTTCATATGTCAAGAGAGACCGCTGTGGCTAACC
>BOPP01000207.1:218503-228503 GCA_017312745.1 Gryllus bimaculatus
GCTCAGAGCCAGAGCGCTGGGCAACCCCCCTCTCGCTCACAAAATTACAAAAGTGTATTAACTAAGGACATTCGTAAAATTAAATAATTAGTAAGTGAGGCTTATTGAAATAGTTATTATTTTAGTTTTTACTTTATTATAATTTTAATTTTTATTATTAGTATTGTGATAATTACTATGAAATGCATTTATTTATTAAATATATAATTATATTTAAAGTACTAGTTGAATTAGAGTGTCGTGACTAGTTGAGAAGTGTAGTGCAATATAGACGAAGAAAGGGAAGTGAAGTGCAGTGTATAAAAAGTGCATTTATTATTTAAAATAACTGTGCAGGACAGTCATAAAAGGTAGAGTTAATGCTGTTATTGTTATTATTGTCTTTATTGTTATCGTATTATTATTATTATTATTATTACTATTATTGTCTTAAAATGTGTTAAAATTACATTGTATCAATATTACTAACTGTAATATGTTAATTGTATTTTCTGTTACCAGGTTGTATAAACCTACCTGTAAAAATAATAAATGTATCTATCTATCTATCTATTAATCCCTTCTCCTTCTCGCGTACCTAATTTCGAGTGGCCATGCATGTGAGTTGGCTTACAAGAGGTTCTTAATAATCGCTTGCTTAAATTGAACACAGTTATTACGTTTTGGCATCATAGAGAGTCGAATGCCAAGAATTAAATGTCTCAAGAACCATGTTTAATTTTAATGTTTAAAATGGCAAAGAAACCATCATATGTTATAAATGCTTATTTTTGAAGAATTTATACTTTGTCGTTAGGCCTAATTCAATGACATAATTTGAAACAGATTGAATCACACTGTTAATTTGAAAATGTTAATTCTCTTTTTGTTTCTGCTTTGTCTGTCCCTTTTTCTCGTGAAGGACTTTTTCGTTTTTTATTAAGCTTTGTGGTCAATGCCTCTATCCTATAATTTCTGCAACTCGTGCTTTAATGCGACTGACTTAACTGATGGTCCCTATTTTCTTTCTGCGCTCTCGCTCATTTGCGAGTTCGTTATTCAATTGCGTTTCCCCTCTCTCTGTCTCTACCGATCAGTTTTCTCTGTAAACAGACTAGCCACCTGTGCGCTACTGTATTGCATGGACAGCCTACAATCCTCTTGCCGCAGTCCTTGACACTCTAACCTCATGTCTGCAATTTTTCCACGACTTTAGTCTTTTGACCATTTTCAAGTCTAACATGTAGCCCCTTTCATTCGATGGCCAGATTGAATCACAAGGTTTCCATACGTGCACTTTACTTGTCACGAGTTTCAGTCTTCTCTTTTGTTAATCTTTTTGACGTTCCGTTCTCTGCACTTTCCAATCCCTTCTACCCCTGCTTATTTTCCGACCACGCGTCTAATTCGTGACCAGAGTCCGCCCCGTCCATTTTCTTTCCCGACCGATCCGAAGATTGTTCGCCCGTCAGTTTTAAAACTCGGCCCTACATTCTCTGGTCCATAATCAGCTGAACTGCCGTTCATAAACTTATTAGTTCGATCACCATCCTTCAGCAAGCTACTTTTCCTTCCACCTTCCGATTGCCTTTCGTCTTTGGCCGAGTGGTTTTGTTCAGTTTTCCTTCTCCGACCCCTTTTCGCCGGCGTGTGTGCGACCCTGCGGCCGTTTCCTCCCCCTCTCCCCCGACGCTTACAAAAAGACAGAAGCGTTCAGCAAATGCGCGGCGCCGTCCGCTGCTCCTGTGGAATGTGACGGAAAAGGAAGAACGTGCGTGTGTGTAGAGGAAGGTCTGGCTAGAGAGCGTCCTCTGTTCGATGTTTTGGGACCTTTCTGTAGGGGCAGTCAACTTACGATGCACTGAGTTTCTAGATATGCAAATTCCAGATTTTTTTTGATTTGTCAAGATACACGGAAAACGATTTGTTCATAGTATGCCTAAGTAGTAAAATACGTACGAGGGTTCTCGGTAACGACAGCGTAATCCAGGAGGGTCAAGTTCGATTACCGATCGTGGTGACAAATGCTTGGAACTTTCTTTTTGTTATTCATTTGTTTCTGCGAAAAAGGTTATCAATTAATAACATGGATAATTTTGAAAGCGTAGGCTTCCGAGGCCGGAGTCAGAACTTACTTGGCTATCCAGGCTGTCCTGGGCACAGATGCCAACGTTTCGGACACAATTCTGAAATCTTCCTCAATGAATTAATTATCAAATCTACGCCCTGATGAAGGTCGCAGAATGGCGACCCAAACGTTGGCACCTGTGCCCTGGAAGCGGCGTCTCCCGGGTAGCCAAGTAAGTAATGGATCATTTTGTTTCATATTAAAAAAACAACAAATATTTATTAAACAAATAATTATCTGAGGGAGTCAGACTGAGGTTCTGAAACTGCAGAGTGACTTAGCAGTTTATGAAACTAAATAAATTAAGTTGTTTGGATTTCGGGCAGAGAGGGTGGGGACGTTTCTTTTACTCATCAGACACTATTTACTTCCAAGGGGTTTGCTGTAATTGGTACATATATTGTTTCAGTTATTGCGATTAATATAAATGAAAGTAATCGTCATGAACCTACGGAACTTAGTATGATCACAATATTTGCAGTATAATAAAAGTTTGTGGTTGGTATGTTAGAATAAAAAAGGTCGCGCTTTCCAAAAATAAAGTAATCACGTCAGGGACACATGCGAAATTATAACACGAAGCTCCCATTTGCGCTGACTCCTGAAACCGGCTAAATTTAGCTCACAGCGGTCTCTGCAGCGACTGTCCTGGGATATAAGTCCCAGCTGTGGTGAATTTTCGACACTAGCTAAGGAGGTAGGTCGAATTCAGCCACTGTCTGGAGGAGAATTCTAGCGGCCGGTTTCTCTGATCGGTAGTTTGCGGTGGTTTCTCCAGCCAAAACAAGGCGAATGTCAGAGCCTTATACTATCAATCTGGCCATGGACCGTGTATAATATTTCCTTCTGTTCACTCCCCTTACCCACACATGCTGATAATTACATGCACTACACTACGACTCATCACGGGAGACCAGTCATGGGCTCAGAGCTTGGACAGGCTGGGGTTGTGCTCCACTGGGGGTAGATAGCTGGAGGGGATATCTTCCTCATACTGACGTGTATGTAAGCGTCTGATCCTCTTCCACTGGAGGGAACATCGCCACATCCAGCGATAAAATATCACTAAAATATTCACTACCATGAATGCACCCCGTAGCTCCCTGACCCTCAACTACACGACTGCGCACACCACACTTTACTGCATTCTAAAATATTCCCATTAAGATTAGCAGTTGGTTCTGCTTTACATTATTAGGTTGACTTCTTCATATTAGACAAACTCTTTCCAAACTTTTCAGAATTAAAGGACCGTTGACCATAGCAATTGCCTGTCCGCCAACATCAATCATTCAATCAATATGTGTCCAATAGCAGCTCTTGTTCCAATGTGGGAATTCTGCAGAAATAATTTTTCTACTATTACTCCTACATGTCAAATGAGATGAATGCACCCCATAGCTTCCTGACCCTCAACAACAACACTGTGTGCACCACACTTTACAGCATTATTTTAAAAAATATTTTCCAATAAGATTAGCAGTGGGTTGCTGCTTTACTTTATTTGGTTGGACATGCTTTACATATTAGACAAACTCTTTTCAAATGAGATCTACCAAATTACATAAAACCCTAACAAAAAAGATTACAATCATATATTAAACAGATTAATACTTTATAAAACTAAAGAAAATATAATTATTAACACTGGTCTTACAATTATTTTTATGTGCACCATGGGGAATTTATTCTGTACTCTTTGTAGTTTTTTTTCGTGATGATTTAGAGGCTCCTCTCCAAATCACACATCTATATGACAACGAGAGTTTCACAATTAATTTGTATATTGATAAGACACTTTCTGTTTTCTGGAAAGACTACTTGTTGATAAATGAAAATAGTTTGCCGATTTTCTGTTTTGTAGATTTTTCTATTATCAGTATATTATCTTTTAAAATTAACTTTGTATCAAAATGTAAACCAAGATATTTTATGCCTCTTGGTTTGTCTGTCCAGAGTGTTGGAGTATTTTAAAATTTTAGTATAGGTAGGACGGGTAGTTTTCTGAATGTTTTAGACGCGTTTAGTACTATTCTCCTTTTTGTGTGCCCAGGTCAAAAAATGTAAGATCTTCTTGTGGGAACCTTGCTCCTCTTTCGCAGTTACCCGTACGCTGCATTCTCTAGGACCACACCAAGACCACACCGCAGGAAACCTGTTGCTTCGTTGGGCGTCGCAAAGTGTTGAGTGAGTGCGTCGTTGTGGTCTCAGGGGGCAGGGCTTAGGGGGTCGAGAGAGCCGAGAGGGCCGAGGGGGCCGAGGGGGCCGAGGGGGCCGAGAGGGCCGAGGGAGTCGAGGGGGCCGTGGGGCCCGAGGGGGCCGTGGGGCCCAAGGGGGCCGTGGGGCCCAAGGGAGTCGTGGGGCCCAAGGGGGTCGCGGTGGCCGAGGGGGCCGAGGGGACCGAGGGGACCGAGGGGACCGAGGGGACCGAGGGGGCCGTGGGCCCCGAGCGGGCTGTGGAGCCCAAGGGAGTCGTGGGGCCCAAGGAGGTCGCGGTGTCCGAGGGGGCCGAGGGGGCCGTGCGGCCCGAGGGGGCCGTGGGGCCCAAGGGAGTCGTGGGGCCCAAGGGGGTCGCGGTGGCCGAGGGGGCCTAGGGGACCGAGGTGGCCAAGGGGCCCGAGGGGCCGAGGGGCCCGAGGGGTCCGTGGGGCCCGAGGGGCCGAGGGGGCCTTAGACGCTGCGCCGTGCAGCGGAGGCTGCCTCCATTTCAACGGCCCCCCGATTCCATCTCCGGTCCGGCCAGTCTGACAGGAGTTTCCCTGGTTTCTCTCAACCTCAGCCAGCGAACGTGGATCCTAACGGGATTCCTCCTGCAGAATCGCGGGTGGACTTTTCATAATTTATGATTCATTCACATTTGGGGACTTCATCTTCTGTACTGTATCTGTGGGTTTCAATGCCTCGGTGGTGCTGGGGCTTGGAGATATGACCAAATACGCGGCACCCAAAGCTGTGGGTTGCAATTCTTCGTTGTTTTCGCTGTGATCTTAGAACTTTGTTAGAATTCCCATACCATTCGTATCTCAATTGAACGTCCTACCACCCATCTATTATAATTCACCTGTCATCATTCACAATTCACCATTGCCAATTCTTCATGCAGTCGAAAGCAATGACAAACCACCATAGTGATTCTCTGGGTAAAAAAGACTCAGAAAGAGTTAAGTCTCCCCCCTCGCCTACGCTCACCAGTGGATTATCATAATCGTGTTCATCATTAACACATATTTGTTTTTAAAATTTTCTACTATAGAATATGGAAAATAAATTTTTCATGTTATTAAACTTAATAATGAACAATTAATTAATTTAAAATAATCTCTAAAATTATGAGATGATCTTTCACGTTTGCAAAATATAATGTAAATCCTGTTTCCAAGTTTTTACCCAATGCCATTGTTTCTCAGTATAATTTTTTAATAATTGTAATGCAGGATTCCAATCCGCCGATTTATTATGTTACTTTATTATTTGTACTACTATAAAATTACATCAAACGTAGTATGTTTCAACGTGTGTGTGTAAGAATCAAGGTTGGCTAAGAATGAATGTTAATGTAGCATAGTATCACTAAAATGTCCAAAATTCCGTTTTAACCAAATTATAAAAGACCATTATGTCGAGCTATTGTTTTCTAATAAAATATAATACCATAATAATTGCAGAAACAAATAATGAATAAAATATAACTATTGTTATGGAATGATATATTTTCATCGTTTTTGGTGAGGTAGGCATCATTGTCTCCAGCAAGTACGTCTGCTCTCCACATTTCGTGTACGTTGTCCGAATTTCATTTATTTCAAAGGGCTTTAAATATCATAAGTAAATGGGCAGTTCTGTTTGTTTCACTGTCCATTCGCAGAAGATATCCACTGATTTCTCCGTTGCTTTTCAAAAACATTTACGTCTATTATATTCGTGTCAATATTAAAATTCTTTCATACCCTTACAAAATAATACAAATTATTGCAAAAGAGTAATACTGATATTTTCTGTAAAATAAATCGATCTTAATCAAAATCTTATGTTTTAAATTTCAAACATGCTTACGATAAATAAATATCCTTATAAACACATAAAATAATAAAATAAAATGTTATTACATAAATAAATTAAAAAAGAAATAAGATTTATTATTTTGTATTTACTGAAAAATTACGATTTCTATGAATGGAAAGAACAATAATAATGTTCTCAAAAATAGTTGATTAACTCTCATGCGCTGAAATGTTTTATAAAAATTAATTTTGGTCACATTTTGATAAGGATACTTATTTTCTGACGTTTCATAATTATTAATACTATTTGAGTGTGTATAAAACCTTCATTGGATGCACCGGGAGAGGTGAAACAGGGAATCAAATTATGTCAATCAAGGTCTTTGACCTGGAAGTCTTATTTTCGAGTCTTGAGAGGATTTTTGACACTATCTAGATAGCTACATCGATATCAGTCGCTGCTTGAAGGAAAATTCTAGCAGCCGGCTGTTCTGATCGGTAGTTTTCCTTGGATCTCCGATCAGGCGAATATCGGAGCAGTACCCTAACAAACGGGTCACGGACTGCCTGCCTTCCTTTTCCATTGCCTGCCCCACCCCATACTTACACACACACACAGACACACTCGTACATGCACTACAATACCAGACACGCCGGGAGATTGGTCTAGGGCTTAGAGCTTGTCCGGGCTTGAGCGATGCCCCTCTGGTGGGAGTGCACGGATGGGGAGAAGCGCGCTAACCGACAGAAGGTCGGCGCCGGATCTCACTATTCAGCGGGGAGAGATCACCGCCACATCCCGAGCAGAAACATGAACTACACTTACTGCATGAAACATGAACTACACTACACTTACAATGACTGTATCACTTGACGCGCCCTGAATCACTAACCAATCTATTCAGTGGGTGCATCAATTACTATTGTAATCTAGACTCATTGATTTGCTGTTTACTGAGAGAGTTGACGAAAATTTGGTGTGGATTTTTCAGTACTTTTCTTTGACGGTTGGTTAATCGCAGCTGATTAATCGCAAAATATGACTAAAGTGATGCTGTGGTTGAGATACTCGTAAGCTTCGCGTATATATTTAACTAGCAACTGCTCTCACAACAGTTTCTGATGAAGGAAGTCGACCTCTGTTGGTTTCCTGTGTTCTACATCTTTTCTATGCGAGCTGGCGGTTCTAGAACTTCAAGAGTTATTGCATTAAGCAATTAGAGTGAATGAAAAAACTAATTTGGAAGTGTTTGAAAGAAGAAGAATGTATAGAAGTTTTGGAAGCTGAAAATAACAGTGATAAAGATAAGTGAGTCATTTCGCCGAAGTGGATACAAGCAGTAGGCAAATACTGAAGACGAAAAATGAAAAATTGTTGAAAATTTGTAAAAAAATACGGCAGTATTTGAAATAAATTAGCGCGGTCGGTAAATACTTTTGCAAGCTCGTGTGAAACTCTGTTTTTACCCATTACTTCCTGGATCCGTGCAAGACAATCCGGCGAAGACCATCACATTATTCTATATTGTTTGTGGTTGATAACATTTTAGGATTTTACTTTCTGTCTTTGCGTAGATCGGATCGGATCGGATGTCACTAACAGCGGTATTGCGATACTAATACCACTGATGAAATGAAAACTGCTTGGAATACTTTACCTTCCTAGCGTGTCAAAGTAATTTAGACAGTACATCACTGACATATGAAAAAATATAGAACGTATATTAAAACAACGCATGTAACGACTCAAGCTCGGTAAATTGTATAGCTACTGTGCATGTGTCCAGAACACTCACAGAAAATCTTTATAAGATGTTTATCTTATGTAGGAATTAAATTGCATTCAGAATATATTCAAGATTAAATCTTTTCTTTATCTGATTTTTATGAATTTTCATATGGTAAAGTTTATAAAATTCATGAAACAAGAAAAGTGAACAACGAACAACGGATGAAAAGTTTCGAAATGGAGGCATCTACCCACATATTTATTAATACATTTGGGTCGCTCAAAATAATACCAGCATATCCCAACCGAAGTTCGTTTTGAGAAAAAACGGCTTTCTCCGTTTCCATTCGCGTTCATTTTAACTTCGGACAAATATTTGAAATTGGAATTTAAGGGCTTTGCCATATTCCAATTCATTTAATATTTTAGCATATGATAGGTATATGACAGGAGTTCACCGTCATACTTCTATCTGATAATGCGAGGTTGGTTGGGACTTGCTGTTATTATCGGAGGTGCCTCTTTTGTTTAAAATCAAAGCAAAAAAAATCAATATTTTATTTTGTAGATTTGTACTTAGTCAACTTGTTAATGAATGACTTAGTAGTTTGCAACTGATCACTAAGGTGCTCTTTAGGTGCCTTTAGGTGCTCTTATCGGATTATTTATTAACGAAATGGTCATTTTCTTTGCAACAAAAAATCAAAAATTATCAAAAGGGACTACCATTGTAATACACGCGACCTCTCGCACACGTTATGATTTCGAGGGCGACCATTGAAGAGATAATTTTGATATACAACCTAATTTTGCAAAACGTCCATCATCAATATTAAATCATAATATCTTCCGAAATTGTTATTTTCGATTTATTTATTGCCTTGCCATTTTAATTGCAAATGTGTATCTGTGTAATTTTGCACAGCAAACAAGAAAATCCAAATGAAGAATAGTAGCGCACACTTAAGATGGCCTCAGATGACTCAGGTGTTGATGCTGACTTTTAAAACTCGAATTCCACATGTGGTTAAGGGAACAACTTGTTGCATGACTTCGCAAAACATGTCTCGGTAGAAAGGAATCTTGATCCGGCACTAAGAAACTATTACAAACTAATTATTAAATTGTCAGTAGTGTTTAATTTTTTCAGCATCGGTAATGTTAAGAGTAAAAATAATTAATTACCCTCGAACTTGTCTTTGGCTGGGAATTTACAGGTTAAATCCCTGCGGCGACCAGGAATTTACTTCATTTTGCACATTAACGAGTTTGTATCGCCTTATAGGATTAAAAAATGTAGGTCGTGTGCTCTAACGCCTAGTCTTCATATTTTTCAAGATCAGTTCAAGGTGAGTGCCAAAGAAGCACGGTATAATAAGAATAATAGTAATAATAATAATAATAATAATAATAATAATAATAATAATAATAATAATATCAACCACAGGAATAAAATCACAATGCTCAAAATCTTAATTGGGAATATTAAACACCGTAGGAACGTTAATGGTTTTGCTAAAAGTATTATACTTGGATACTATACAGTAGTGCAAAACCCGGGAAAGGAACTGTTAAGAACAAACTATCAATTAAATTGTAGTCAGTACGCTATTTCGTAGTTTTAATCAACAATTTTTTAAATCTTTAGTTTTCGTTCTTCGCTTGCAAACATAAAAAGTACCAGCATCGAGCCTGTGCGACATAATACAGGGGCCGCTGCCCTGGGCTTACCGTAGCCGATCTTACCACTCACATAGCACACGCGCCGCAGCGATTCAACGTAGAGGATTTGATTTGCGTCTCCGGAAGCAGCAAAGATGTCAAAATTTCTCGAAAACGAAACATTTCGACGAGAATTAGACATGAATAGAAACTAACTCTATCTATAATGTAAAAGGAAAGCATTTTGCCACTGGTGAAAGATCTCCATTTATCCCCGAGCATTTTCCCGCCCCAACCGCGCCGTCTCCTCTCCGCTCCATTCTGATTTTCTATACTAATTTTTGTAAACACCTCTAATCTCATGATCTCTGACCTGGATCTTACTGATTGATTTTAAAGTTGAGAAGGAGACTACAGTGTACTGGTGGTATAATTACTGTAACAGTTGTTTACTGTTTTTTTCCCTTTGCTTCTGAGGTCGCATAAACTTCTAGGTCATTA
>BOPP01000207.1:233503-262333 GCA_017312745.1 Gryllus bimaculatus
CAGAAATTTGTATAACTGTGAATAACTAATTTACTGTTTTTGACAATATATTGTTGTGATTAAAATATATAATGCAAAATTGTTATATATTTACAGTAATTTGAGTACAATGTATTTCCTGGAATTAATTCTAAAATATTGAAAACTTTTAAACGTAAAAACGCTGCAAAATAACAAACCAGTATCCCGAAGGCCGACGTTCGCGAGCTTTTTAGAGGATCGGGGCGGAAACGCGCAAGACGGCAACACCGTGCGCGTAGCGCGCTTCATTCAAATGGAGCGACAAGTTTCTTGAAAGTTTCCAACTTCCCTCGGAAAGCTGGAAGCAACGGAAAGACCCTCACTCCGGGATAATCTTACCTTTGATATTAACTAGATTTTCAGCAAAGCTGAAATTTGACATCTGTAATACAAGTATAAATTTTGCTGGATAGAAATTAAAATGTAGAAAAGTTTTGAATTTTTGCAACTTTCGAAAAATCAGGGTTTTTAACTAAAATGAGACCAGCACCATTCGCATAAATGTCCTTCATACTATGAAGCAATAAAATTTAATCAAAAACGTTGAAGCTATGTATTTGTTTTGAAGTTGTCTCGTCGACTTCAAGTAAAGGAAAATGAATAGCTAACGTTTCAAATGATTAAACATTCATTCATTATTATAATTAATTAAAAAATTAATAACATAACTAATATAAAAATATTACTTAACTATTACATAACTTAAGGTGAGAAAGTAGTTTCGTTCTGTGTTAGAACCAGTAGTTTGAAGTAATGTATTTGGAGTATTTACATTTATTTATTTACTTATGTTATTCAATCGCTGCCGATTTTTTTTTTATTAAATGAGAAATAAGAATTGAACAAAATGTGAACCCAAGATATGGAATTTCATTTCTAAAATTCTGATTTAAGTAATTCATTAACTTTTCTAAAGAGCGTGTTTTGATGTACAATGTTGCGAATCAGTTTGAGAAATAAGCGTTATTTTATAATCGGAGTTTTAGAGACTTCATTTATTAATATTATTGTTTGTCTGGTGAAGAAAACATGTATTCTAACGGCGGCCAAGTATTAAAGAATTGCAATGTAATGTCTAGCTACTTTTTATTACTTGAGGATCCACTAAATTCAAATTGTTGCCTTAAGAGCACGTTTTTACTAACGATTAAAGGCTGCGGCTCATATGTTATTAATCTCGACTCAAATTGTACGGATGTATTTGCAAAGTAAGTTTTTCTGTAGACTTTTTATGGTGTTTTTTTTAATTTAACGTTCACCCAACCCAATAGCATTACGTAGCCATACTAAGGGCGAGAAAGTATGCGCTGTATAAGCTACACTACAAGTTTGATGTGTCACTTTTCTTGTGTGCCGACGATGCCCTCTTTTGCTTTACACTTGTGTGCGAAAAAGGCGTAGGATGGGCGTAGAAGAAGAAGAAGAAGAAGAAGACTTAGAAGAGGATGAATTAGAAGAGGATGAAGTAGAAGAGGATGAATTAGAAGAAGAATTAGAAGAAGAAGAATTAGAAGAAGAAGAATTAGAAGAAGAAGAAGAATTAGAAGAAGAAGAAGAATTAGAAGAAGAATTAGAAAAATAATTAGAAAAAGAAGATGAAGAGTTTCTCGTGTTATCTCCAAGTGGGTCTCCGGGGTAGTTAATGAGCGCGGGGTGTCCATCTTTCGGGTGTGTGGATGGGCAGCGAGGCCGGGTCGGAGGCTGCGGCCCGCCGACCCACAGGCCGTGATGGCCGGCCAACGGGTTCCACGCTCCGCTGTCCGACATTCCTACGCACACGTATGCACGCGCACGGGTCGGCTCGCCCCACCAACACGCGCGTGCTTTCGTCGCCGGGATCGCCCTACGGCGGGGCGCCCCACGCAGCTTCGCGCCGCGCCGCGCCGCGCCTTACTGCCTGAGCTTGAGAGAAAGACGGCGCTCATGGGTTCAGTGAACAGGGCAAGAGGGACAGCGTGAGAATTCATTCCAGCTGCAACAATTACTGGAACCCCGTCACGGCTCGTGGGTTTCTAAATGGGGAAGGCTGCTAATGCATTGCATTGCATGCATTGTGTTTATGTGCATAATCTCTTCCGATACAGACACTCGTACCACGTATTGGAAAAATTTGATATTGATGCTCAATGCTTCCGCACCGGGAGTCGCTGCCCTTCCACACACCCGAAAGATGAACATCCCACGCCCATTAACCACCACGGAGACCCACTTGGATAACACGACAAACTCTTCTTCGTCTTCTTCTTCTTCTTCTTCTTCCATCCTACGTCTTTTTTGCACACAAGTGTAAAGCAAAAGAGGGCATCGTTGGCACACAAGAAAAGTGACACAACCAAACTTGTATAGAACTCGTATAGGCATAGTAATGCTATCTGGTGAAGATGCCCTTCTCAAGATCTTAGGCCCCACTCTTGAAGGCTAGTGTAGTGCGTGAGTTATGTAACCTTGCACTCTGCCAGATGAGACCAGGCACTCTGCCCTCCACGAACTCGCCACCCACAGCGCCTTCGCTGCGCCCAGCTGATTGATAACTTCTAAATTATTTCCTCTATAAGTTTCCCTATCTACATTTTATTCCGTTCCCTAACTCCAAGTACTGCTTCGTAACTTCAAAAAGCATAAATCTAAAATGTCAATTAAAATTTCATTTCCAACTGAACTTATAATTCTAATAACTCAATGTGTTATTCCCGAAAACCTCTGAGAGCGTTTTGCCTAGCATTATTTTGTAAGAGCTTACTGGAAACTTCCAGAATATGTAAACACGTTATTGAATCTATATAATCTAAAGAGTACGACTGTCGAGCACCATTAGACCATTCGCCAGTTCACGTCTTTCGGTCACTGTACTGTAACTGCGAAAGTCGAGTTACATTATGAAATATTAATAGGAAAAGCTGCATTGTGCTTCCGCTAGAAAGAATGAAGTTGCAAGAAGTTAAGAAATCTATTGTAGATAATGCGACTAGAGGTGAATATATTTGTAAACGCGCTCGCCTAAGCATAAGTAGAACGACCAATGAAAATTTAGTTCGATATTCGACAAGAATTTGCGTTGCGAAAAACGGAAACTCTGCCATTTTCGTGATGTCTGGAAGAGGAACGTCGATTGACACGCAGAGCTGCGGCGAAGCAAAGATTGGTCGAGAAAATAAATCAAGAAGCTTAATAAAGGTAATACTTTTACAATTTATATAAAATCTCCCAACCGGTGGAAGTGTAAAGAAATGTAGAAGATGTAGAGAAATTGAAATACTATGTGATGCTGGATTAAACGACGTTGTGTAAAACGATCAGAAATTATAGGACATTCGCCACTGAAATCTCGTATATTCCTGCAAACATTTAAGAATAGTATCTAAAGGAAGAATGTTTCCTTCTATTTCAGCTTTTATTTTTTTATTCTCTATTCTCAATCTTCTATTTTATTATTAATTGGATTATATCTGGATTCTTATAACTGGAAGTCTTATCTGTTCGTCACCTGGTAAATATATTCGGTGGACGGAATAAGATAATAAGCAACATTTCTTGGCGAGTTAACCCCGAAAGGAATGAAGAATTCAAGGCGAGAATAAGAAGATTGGAAATATTGCAACTCTTCTATACGAACGACATTTTCAACAGAGAAAAGATCTGCCAGGTTCGACCTACGTTCGCCTCGTGCAGCGAAGTCGCGACCCTGAACTGCAGAACTGGCGGCGTCTGCAGAGGTCAGCGGTTCGAGGAACGAGCGTTGTGAGTCGTTCCCATTTTCATTTGAACTCGATTCTTGGCTGCCAAAGAAATTTGCGTAGAAAACAGTTATTCTTAGAAAATTAATAGATGCTTTCAAGGTTTATTTAGAATAAATAATTTGAATTTATTAAATTTCTGAAGTAATTTGTGAAATTCCGAATTCACTCGTAAAACGAATACAGATGTCTAGAAAATTTAAAGTCGTAAAATATTTTTTCTTGTTATTGTGTGTGGAGCGCAACTCAATGAAATGACCACATCTTGTTTAGAATAATTCAATGTGTTGTTTTTATTCGATTGCAAAGATAAGTCTGTAATTTCATCTTGGTTCTTGAGTCGTCAGGAAGTTCTTGAGTCGTGAATCCAAATTGTGGTGATGAAGCAAATAATTTATTAGAGATGTTTATATTACAATGTTTATATTATCATTTAGAGATGTGTATATGGAGCCTGCCAACTTTTAACATTGATTTTAGAAATTCAGGACAAGATAAATCTCATTGAATCAATTACTGTAAAAACATGTTTTAAAGGATTACGTGTTCAGAGTGTGTGTTTATTTGTATTCTTTCTTTTTTGTCACGCAAAAAAGAGAAATGTTTATTATGCTGCAAAAAAATCGATCTCGAGATGATTGCCATATATTTTTGGGATACCGAAGAAGTGTATATCTGTCTACCTTTGAACTAGACTAGTGCGTATAATATAAAAAATTATATTTTCAAATAGAGAATTTTTTATGATCGATATGCCTCAACTTAAGACCCTACGAAATGGGAAAATTGTTTTTGTTTTAGAAGTCATTTTACATGAAACTCATAACATTTTCAACATTTTCTCAAAACATGTCAAAATTTCTGCGTCATTTATCATTCTAATACAAAAACGTGTATAACTGCGGCAAAGTCTGAATTTCACTAAGATTTTAGAATAAATATCAAAAGTTCACTTTTTCGTATCCCTTGAACATCTTTATTGTTTAAGGTAAAGATATGCCTTAATGTAATCTATCCTTCATCATTTGAGACTTAGATAATCTCATGAGCTTCTTTTGAAAACTTTCCGCTTATTTTCAAACTCTTTCCGCGAAAAGTTTCCGCTTATTTTCAAACCGGTTTTTTAATCTTTACCAAAATAATTAACTAAAAGATATTCTTAGGAAGTGATGTGCAATATTGCTGAAACAAAAAGGAAGCGATTGTTTTAATTAATATGGTATCTCATTGAAGTGTTCTATATTACGGTTGTGTAAGCCTAGTCTAGAATTATTACTATAGTTGTCAAAGATACTATGAAATTATATACTTACAATATCGATATTTTTGCTTCACTTTATCACACTATACTCGAATACTAAATCAAAACAATAATTAGTGATGTTGAGAAGTGAAACTTGTGTTGCACGTCCTGGAATTATGCATTAAATGTATATATGCTCATCTCCACATGCTTCTTTTGATTCAGTTTGCGATATTTTTTGTAAGTGATATAACGGTTACCTCATATCGAAGGAAATTACAAAATAAGTTAAATTAATTAAGTAATAAGTTAATATAAGTAACTGAAGTCAAATTATTGGAACAAATATGTATGTATTTAGCATTGTGGGACGATGGTCCGAATTTGCCGACCAGCTAACGGCGTTCCCTCACGCTTAGAAGTAAGAGCGATATCTGGCGAACATGACGTTTTCCCGTCACTGTCACAAGCGAGATCCGCCTGCCCGTGCTTTTCTTTGTCGCTTAACTGGAGAAACTGGGATGATTTTGAAGGAAAACTACCTATTCTATTTTTGCCTCGATCGAGAATCGATCTCGGAATCACGTCACAGGAACTCTAGTACTCTGCCCATGAGCCTTCCTAGAGGCCCAGTTTTAATATTACTAATATAACATCAGAAAAATATATGTAATTTCTTGTTGACAAAACATTTCACTTTATGGAATTCTCCTCTGTAGTATTTCTCTTTTATAACTTTTTAACATCTTCTGGTGTATTACATTCAACTAAATCAGAATTTCTGCAAACGAAACTTCACAATATTCATATCTACTGGTGTTAGCGCATACTCTCTGATATTTCTATTATTCATATACTCTCTAATATCTGTATTACTCTCTGATTATTTGTAATGTCTAAGTAATATTACAATAGATAAATCCATGCGAAAACCCAATACATTCGAACTCTATTGGATGTGTTTTCGTAGCCGACAGCGGGGATCGTCGCATTGCGAGGTTTCTAACCCGCCACAATATTTCCCCGGGCTGACATTTGAAGCGATTCTATTGTTCTGGTTCCACGTCCGAACGTTGAACATTTCTTACTTTAGAAACCCAACAGTATTCACACGAAAGTACATATGTTTAATTTTGAGACGTTCAAAGGTTTGAATGAAAATAATACGTATGACTTAAAAATCAATGTATAATCCTCGATATCTTTGCAAAGTATAAAGAAAAAAGTATTCTTTTTTCAGTAAATCTTATTTAGAGGTGAAGATAATTACCACGATTAGATTCCAATTTCCAAGAACTTCTATACCGCAAAACCGCACATACAATGTTCTGATGATCTAATATCGAGAAAAATCTTTAGATTACATTTTAAGGCCTAAGATAAATTTGAATGAATTGTTTTGCAGTTTTCGAAATTTCAGTAATTTTATTCAGCTTTAATTGCAGTAAAACCTAAACCATATTTGTAAGCATTTTTGCTCCGTTCTGTTCTTCAGCGACAGCCCGATACGGGTCATTCCCAACCAGCGGTGGCCCAGCCTCACGGCCATGAGATAAAGGGGTTCGTGTGGTTAATACGAAGACAAGATTTTTGCTCTATTCGATAGAAAAAAACATCACCGAAAGTGTTTTCACAAAAATATTTTTTATTTTTTTGGAAGATGGTCATGATTTGACTAAAAATTTAGTGAAAACTATTAATACTTTGAGAACGTTGCATAGAACATTATTAAATATCGAATCTTAAAGAATAGATTCAATCACGAAAGAAATATCTTACCTTAATAATATTACTGTTGAAGAGTTTCGAATAAAATGTACTTACACAAGTTTGCGAAATTCGTGGGTATGCTTTTTGTATAAATTCGAAGGATTGTTTAGTTCGGAGGTTTAGGTAGTTTCTTAAATTTATGTGTTTATATTTACCCTGCGAAAGAAATCTACACGAATTTGCATATCTTGAGTATCTTAGCAAGGTATTAGAATTTATTCTCATTAAACATACTGGCCAGTATGTTTTTTTGCTATTTAATGTGACCTCATTTTTCCTTAGATAATGAAAATATGTTACGTGTTGTTAACTTCATTTACTCCATTTTTGATGAAATTTGTCGCAGACGTTCAAGTTAAGCCAAATAACGAGATATATGCTAATTATTCACGACATATCTAGAAAAAGTTATTTTTTAATCTAAATAATTTGGTGCTTGAAAGTCCGTCACATCACCTAAGGGGTACTCAATTTCTACGAGGAGACTTGTTTCACTCGTATTTTGTGGTCGAAAACGACGTAATTCAGTGTTGCCAAACGTACGATAACCATTGTACACGTGCGGTTATTCATTATGATGTACGATGTACCATTATCGTTCAGATTAAGGTAAGATAATGTGACCAATTGAAGACACTGATCGGATGATAAGTTCTTGAAACTATCGCTCTTGTGCATTATGCGATTATCGCATCTTTGAACACACATCCACATTAACAAAACATTAACAAATATAAACATATAAACACATTATAAACAAACATAAACACATTAACAAAACATTTTGAATCCACATTAACAAAAATGCGATAGTCACATATCGATCGAGAGCAATAGTTTCAAGAATAGAGCCTTAGAAAATGGCACTTAAGAAGGATTCACAATGAGAGCCTCTGCGAGTACGTTTCTGTAGAATGCAAATGCGTATGCGTACGCTTTCAATTTCATTGTTAATCCGCCGTTATGGTTCCCCCTCCGCTGCGGCATGCTGCTGAAATTCCATGTTTGAACTATTGTTCTAATCAGTTCGACTCTATATGATCGGGTAAATAAGAAAATAATTATTTTTATTTGTTATATATTAAATATATGCATACATATTAATAAAAGTTAAAGATATAAGAGTCTCTATATTATATTAGTTGTATCCCCCCCGTGCATTCATTCTCCGTTAGAAATATGTCGTTAAAGAAAATTATGTAATATGTTTGAAAAAAATCACTAAAAAGTACGACAATTTTTACACTATTTTTATTAATGTACAATAAAATGTACGATAATTTGATATTACTACGGTAGGTTAGTAGTACGATAATAATAGACGGCACAGTGCGATATTCGCTTTCAAACTATCAGACAACACTTACGCAATCGCTCTTTGTAACCATTGCTCTTTCTGCTGAGTCTCCTATAGCAACAATTGCTGTATCATCCGAGAGCGCACGCCCATTGTTGCCATGTCGTTTTGTGGAATGTCCGTCGAACACAATAGATGTAGGGGATTCCCTGGGGTGCTCGTACGCAGATGGTCTTGAATCCTCAATGCCTGCTTCGCTCTAGAGATTCTCTCTTTATGTAGGATTTGAGTAATTGAAAGAATTATTGTTAAAGATTTCTGTAGAGCTAATAAATTATCCCCTTGTATCACCTTTTGTGAAAAGCCAGCTATACATTCAGAAATAAGCTTTGAACATCTTTTATTCTCTTTCAAAGATTTTAAACTTGGGTTTAATATTATGTGAACTTGACAGGTGTTCGAGAGTTTGGGCCTAAATTTGAATTGAAGTGTGTAACGCCTACGCTATCATACTAGGAAAGTAGAAAAGTGTTTTCATCAACTGCCTGAAGTTAATAAAATGAATAATGAAGGTGATTAAATTTGAAGTAGCATAGTTGTGAGAATTTTGTTCAATACTAATTATGCATGACTGAGCTCAAACTCTAATATTAAAGAGTTGAAGAATTGCAATGTCATGTTATCATCAAATTACGAAACAAATTTACAACTACTGGAAAGTACATATTTATTTTAGACAGTGCGCTTAAGTTTAATTAGCAAATACTCGTTGATGCTATTAAAATCATTATTACAAATCATAATCTTCAATCCTTTGAAATTAACCTCTTAAAAGAAAAAAGTTTCGTCGCTTATCTTTAAACTAGTGCTGTCAAAATAATAGTTTATCCCGATTCCTTATGACATATCAATGATGGTAGTTTATGTCATTCCCACGCAGAAAATTAAATATTTTATCGAAACGATGATCAAAATACGTTGATTTAACACATTATTAAGCAGGAAGAAACTAAAGTTTGCGGCCATAAACCCTCTTTGTTCATGCAGACGAGTAAAAAGAACAACAAAGAAACGAGAAAAATTCAAACTTCGAATTTGAGATCAAAATCTCTATTAAAAACTCCAATCAAGTTCATTGGGCCAAAACACAAGTGTTATCTGGACCATCACACAATCATCACAACATTACACTATCACTCCATCATACCATCACCATCGCCAGACGTGGATGGTGCAGCTCGCCTGACTCGGTAAGGGATTTTGTCCAGCTGGTTTCCTGTAGTAGAGTTTTGTTGTAGGGTTGTGAACTCATCTCCCCCGGACAGAGACGGAGATCGAGAGGCGAGTGTTAGGAAGATATGTTATTGTATTAAGGAAGGCGAGGTATTTTGTTAAGGCTGCCTGGGCGACGGGAGGAAACGGGGAGAGATAGGTTTGGGTGAGAATGGTGTGGGGTGGGGAGGGACACGCGCATTATATCATTGCGCTATTCGCTGCCTCATTGTTGGGGGGGTGGGAGGCGCGGGGGGGGGGCGAGGGACGTCTGCCGAAGGAGGCCACACATCGAGGCCCCCGCCGCGTGGCACATGTGACGGGGCGCAGCGGTGGGGGAGGGGTGGGGGGCGGCCCGTCGCACTGTCGCATGTGGGTCTGGGTGTCATCGTCACAGCGGCACCTTCGCGCAGGAAGATAGAAAAGTAGGAACTTAAAACTACAGGTATCCAGGGTTCTAAATAACGTTCATTTCCTTGAGGAATATGTGGTGGGACAACAAAGGTTTCCGGTTGGTTGTTCTTGAGAAGAAATGTTCTTTTCTTATTAAGGTCTCTTCTCCCCAGATTTTTTGGTGGAGTAAGAGAACATAATACACAAGAGAAGATACACAAGAGAAAATACACATAATCGTTATCTTCCTATTAGAGCTACGAACACCCTATTTCAAATGCAAACGGAGAAGTTATGGAAATTTCGATCATTCTAGCAAAGTTTTTCCGCGCTTCGAACCTGACAAAACTTCATGGTTTCATTTGGTTTCTCCTTCACGGCGTTTTTCATTATTGATTGATAAACAATTCTTATTGTTACCGACAGCATGCCAAGATTAAACACTGATTCTACCGCTAATTTAACACTGTAATTCATGTCGCTGGAGGACATCACAACACGTACTAACATCGTTACGCTTCCATCACCCCTGTGGCCAATTCTTACCCGTCTCCACGCTCTTTCTTCCTCATGGCGGTCCGGTGTCGCATGTGGGCATGGGTGCCATCGCCGCGTCACCTTGGCGCAGTTATGGCGCAGCAATTAATGTAGCGCCCCGGCGCGCGGGAGCGCGCTCTCGCGACCGCTGAATGGGGAAGCGGACTCCCCCGCACCGCAGCGACACAGTTCGGCGGCTGTGCGACACGTCCCCGGCGTTTAATGAACGAGCGGGAATTAATTACGAGGGAAAAGTGCGCAGGTAACCTACTGGAAACCGGAGCTTGGGTTATTCGGAAGACTCGTCCGAATGGAGCTTTGTTGAAACTTCATTCTTTTTTACGTTATAAGAACAAGAATGAAATTGTAATAATAATAATAATAATAATAATAATAATAATAATAATAATAATAATAATAATAATAATTAGAAGGAGGAAGCAAAACATAGGCAAGACGTCGAAGCAGTTGTAATTATTGCACTAGTTCAGACATTGAGAATACAATATGAAGTTCTCATACATTCCCGGGATAAAAAATTCCGAATTTGTGACGAACCGGTGAAAACATTGATATACCGATTTAATTTTTGTAATTCTAGCGAAGTCGGAATATCTCAAATGGCACGGTAGTATATGTAGTCATTACATGTAGTCACCAGTAACGCCCTGTCAATTCCGAACACACGCTCCGTGAGGAACAAACACTCGCCAACACCTGTGAGGTCTGTTGGACAGTGCATACAATATTGAATGAGCAAAACATTATACAGTCGTGCAAAAATGGCAATCAAACCTGATATTTTATTTTGGATTTGGAGAAAACGTGCCTGGGCCTTAATAGAATGCGTTTGTAAATCGTGATTTCCTGAATTTAGGGGGCAAATACACAGGTCAGTTTTTGGAGTTCTGCTATTCCGCAAACTTTATGTAAGAAATTGCCCAAACCCAAAAAATGAGCAGAGTGCATATTTTACACGAAGTTTTGTAGAGGCAGCAACAGTCACTAAATATGCTTCTTGCAAACCTGGAACTGATTTGGGCTGGTTGTAACTTGATTTTATATTTAAATGACACCTAGTACATTTGGTCGTGAATTAGTTGAATAATAATCATGTTAATGATAATAATAATAATAACAATAATAGCAATATTAATCGGGGTTTTGGATATTTAAATCTATTTGGGTGGGGGTTAAGTTTAAAGAAGACGTTTGTACATTAAGATGAATTATTTTTGCTTTTTAAAATGTTTATAACATGTTTCTTAACCATATTTGCTGGCGATAAATACGTTTTCTTTCCATTTTTATTCTCATAATTATGATTTATATTTTTGTATACCTTAAATAATTAGCATGTTCTTTAGAATATGAGTATTGAAGTATTGCGTAATATTAATTTTTGTGCGTTGAACAGTTTCATTTGCATTCTCTGGAATGATGATAGTGCACTAGTTGTGTATCTTTTCAATTTTTCATACGTGAAAGACATATTTTATGAGCATGATTTTGAATTAATTTATAAATAGTTAAAATTAAAGAAAACTTTGAATTCCTTGATTTTCCGATGTCTTTCAATTGTTTAAATTTCGAATATTGAACAATTCAATATTCTTGATGAGATGCAAAATATTTGCGAATAGGGATTAATCTACTGAGAAATAAATTGATTTGCTATTGAAGCAGTAGCCTTGAAATAAGTTTTAACAAAATGCAATGGGAATGAGGAAATCCCATTAAACTAACTTTCGAGCAACGATCAGGACGAAACGTATTACACATTATATATGTCGAATACTTTCAAAAACGTGTTAGCAGAGCGTGGTTTCGATCCACGGACCTCTGGGTTATGGGCCCAGCACGCTTCCACTGCGCCACTCTGCTCACGGCGTTATGGGTTGTAAGACGTGATTAAGAACTTGCAAATTGAGAAATGAAAATCAATTACGTAATTCGCATACTAATAATCGATAACATATTAGATACTTGATTGTCCGAAATGAGGTATGCGTGATAATGTATTAGGTCCTAAAGTAAAAATATATACATATTTATGTAAAATTCGAATGCTCTTCAATAAACAATTCTAAAATATTTATTTCTGTTCAATAATTTATTTTTTAGAGTAGGTATTAATTTATTTTACGTTATCATAACTTTGAGACATGATAGACATAATATTAAAATAGGTGAAATAAACATGAATAGTAAATTTTATCTATGCGCAATATCAGGCTTATATTATTAATATATGTTTGTGAATTAGGAACTCAGTATCACATTCTGGATTATTTTTTAGAACTCATTAATTAAAAAATATATAATAAAATATTTAAAATGTGTTTTATTTAATTAGGTCGACATTGGCAAATGACCAAATAGATTAATATTTGCATCTTCAGTCACTTCGATCTTATAATTGATATATACAATAAGTTCATATCGAGGCAGAATTATTAATGTTATTCCATTTCTTAATTAATATTTGTACATAAAACCTGACCAAAAGAGACTTATTAGGCCCCCATTGAACAAGGAAACCACTAGTTCGAGTCTTGGAGTGTTTATTATTGTTTATTAAGCTTATTATTTGTAACGATTTATAATAATCTAATCAAAAGAGTTTTACTATTTTAAAAATCTAATTTTGTTTGTGATGAAGAAAGTCACAGTATATAACTGATCATTTTTATTTATAATATTGATCAACTTTGGGAAACAAAAAATTTCATTACTGCCAAGAAATCGCACATCTGCCATCTACTATCCATCCATAAAAATGTCTTCTTTTTGTTAGGTCACGTTGGATTCCAACGCGTACGAAAACTTCAGTGGGCTTAGCATTCCAGGACATAAGCCGTCACCTTATACAGGAAGGATGAAGGTGGGGTAGAATGCGGGTCACATGGGCGTGGGGTCGCAGGCAGCGGAGCACCAAGGTGCAACTGAAACAAGAAAGTCGGCGACACGGACAAACATTTTTAAAAAGGGCATCAAGTATTTGCGAGCTGAAAGAGATGAATACTTTTTGCCTAGAAGAAACGTCATCCTGTGTAAGTTAGAATATTTGAATTTTAAAATCCAAACTATTCATAGTCCTAGTTTTTAACTTGAACATGTCCACCAGTTACAGATTTCTAGTCTTCTACTTTTTTGGATTACATTTTGAATGAAGAATGGTGATGGGAGCGTATTTTTTTCAATTAATGCAATAACTGACTTAAGAAAAATAAATTGAAATACTAATAGTCACTCGTAAAAGCCAAGGGAATATTTTTAGTCAATTGTGCATTCTATGAAGTACAGAGCAAGATTATCTTTGTACAACGATGCAGACATCTCTCTTTAGTCGCAAGCGACAGAGAGATACAACATTAATCAACTGAATTGAGGGAAGGGAATAGCACAGGCCTCTATTGCTCAGTTAGAAAACAGAGATGCGAATATTGAGTCACTTCAGTTTCTACCCCTAATTGATATTTCTGTAGATTCGATTTCATTCCCTAGTAATTCTTTGCTCTAATAAATGAGAATATATTTTGCAATTGTCCACTACGAGTATAGAGTTTGCATTCATTTCATCTTTGTTTGTATAACCTTAATGGTTAGATATCTAGAACTTCAAGCCCCACCCTTATCTAAGCCTTTGAGAGCGGCAGGCGCTATGAACACGACCGTCGCCTTAAGCAGCCTTAATCCTGCGGCAGCGGGCAGCACAACGTCGTGACGTCATTGCAGAATGTGGTCTGGAATGTTCGACGGGTTCCTGGAATGAATGGACGCGGCGCTGCGAATGCGCAGTTCCATGGCGCGCGCGTTCCGACGCCGATAGTAACGAACGCTGCGCAGAAACTGTACCTGAAGGCTGAGGCGCAGACGCCCCCCCCGCTCCTTTCTCGGAATTTCATTCGCACTCCACGCCGATGAAAGTGTGCGAGATGTGATGAATCGGCCGCAATTCGACTCATCTGATAAGTCGGGTAATGTGTCATATTTGCGTACTGCTCGCAGTGGGATGACGTCGATTGCGAGAGGTCGCAAATATACTTTTTTACACTCTCTCAATAATAAGCTTTTTTTTAAAGGAAGAGATTGACAAACACTCTGCAGAATTCTGATGGGTAAAGCGCAGACATCACGACTTTTTATTCGTAATTTTATTCTCACGTTTGTCGATGAAAGTGTGCAAGTATTAGGGGTACGAGATGTGATGAATCGGGCGCAAATAGACTCATCTGAGAAATCATATCGAATCGTTTTTTGTGTCATATTTGAGGAGTATTTGTAGTGGGGAGAAGTCGACAGCGGGAGGTCAAAAATATAACTTTTTATTCTCTCTCAATGAACAGTTTTTTCAAGAGAGAGAGAGAGTAATATTCGCTCCGCACAATCCTGAAGATTGAAACGCAATCATCATGAGTCTTTAATCATAATTGAATTCTCGTCTTTGTCGATGAAACTGTGCGAGATTTAGCGGAAATTAGATGTGATGAATCGGGCGCAATTCGACTCATCTGATAAGTCGTGTTCTGTGTCATATTTGCGGAGTATTTGCAGTGGGATGAAGTCGGCAGCGAGAGATGGACAATAGAACTTTATATACTTGTTCACTTAGCAGATTTTTCAACGAAAAGAGTAACAAACGCTATTCAGAATCCTAAAGGTTGTAGCGCAGACACCACAAATCTTTATTCGTAATTTCATTCGCGCCCTCGGCGATGAAAGTCTGAGAGTCGGCGGTACGGGATGGGATATACCGGGTGCACGTGGACTCATCTGATAAGATGCTTTCATGAGTCATATTTGTTGGGTACTTAAGGGGAAACCGAAAATATAACTATTTATTCTTTCGTGATAAGCAGTTTTGAAACTGATGATCTAATATTTGTTATCCCATTTCTTGCCTGTGATATTGATTATAAAACATTCCTTTTTAAAGCTTTAAAAATGTTTTCTTTTTGATTTTGTTACTGAAAAAAGATTTTTAGTAAACCACCATTCTGTCATAATTAGATACCTATAGCCAATGTAAAAGGTGTATGGACAGTTAGGTTTTCTCTCTGTTTTGGGAAACTAAGTTGTGGGAGGTATGAGATACATCACTGTGTTCCTTTATTTACAAAAAAATAATTTCACAAAGCTGATCCAGTATATCGGTGGTAATAGAAACAAGAAACACTGCGTCAAAATAGGACCCAAAATGTCTTTAAACATCTTTGCATGTTTAATAGAATGCTCAAAATTATAGATAGTGGAGAAGTAAGCATTTTGCGTCATTCTTTATTATTCCTCGCCTCTTCGCTGTCAGTCAGTTGCCGCCTGAGCTCTCCAGAGATTGATTCGGGGGAGGGAATTTACTCTTAAAAAACGGAAAAATTAAATTGCGCAATCCAGATTTCTTAAATGAGTTAGAAATTAAATATATTTATTGCTGTACTCGTACATTTACCCGTGGTTATCATTTACTGAAAAGAGCCAAACTGTCGTACGTTTCTTCGTCATGTTTTTTGTGTCTATCTGTACACAGGATAGTATTTTAGTTTCTAACAATTTAAAATTATTATTGAAGATTATAATATGTGAAATATTTTAATTCTTTACATACATACTGCTTTTTTATTCCCATGATAGTAAAATTAAAAGTTCATCATTGTAAGTTTTTGAAAATCTACTTTATTGAGCAAAGAAATAATTGAATTTCTAATAATCTGTGAGAAAAGTGTACTACATCTGAGCGTATCTTGGGTATCGAATACACTCTTCCTACTTGTACCTCTCGTTAGTCCGCTCCGTGTTGACAGAACAAACGAATAGGACGAAAAATCGAGGTCACACAGCTCCCCAAACAAGAACCGAGAAGGCGGAGAAATTACCCGTCGGGAATGTAGTCATACCGATTTTCAGTAACCTGCCACCCCACTTTCCAGGACTCGGCGCTGCAGCCGGATCGCCCGCCTCAGAGGCTGCAGTTGCGAGTGCACAGGCCAGGTGGCGGGCAGCGCGTCCACGGAGAAGGGTGGAACTAGTAGTGCGCGTCCGAGGTTGTTTGTAGTACACACTTTGTGCCGGCTGCAACCGCTCAGTGGCAACATTCGCTGTTTGGCAACGTCATTGACCTTAAATTCTCGGCTATCCGGGAGACGCCGCGTCGTTGGCTGGGTGGCCGACGTTTCGCCTGACATGTCGCAGGCTTCCTCAGGGCAGTGGCTACCTCACTGGCCTGAGGAAGCTTCCAACATGTCAGGTGAAACGTCGGCCTTTCAGGCCAACGACGCGGCGTCTCCCGGATAGCCGAGAATTTATGGATTCGAGCCGCGGAAGCTTACGTGTACAATGTCATTGACCGGCGAGGCCTAGGATTCCCGACTCGACAAAAGTGGATTTCCCATACTAGCTATATAGCACGGTCGAATTCAGCCGCTGTCTGGAGGAGGATAATATCAGTCGGTTATTATGATACGTAGTTTTCCGTGGTTTCCCCGAGCAATCCCAGGGCATGCCGGAGCAGTACCCTAACAAACGGGCCACAGATCGAGTGCGATGTTTCTTTCAGCCTCGCCCCTCCATTTTCCTTACACCCACACTTGCGTTCACTGTACCACCTGGCCGATGACCTGTTGTGAACTTGGAGCTTATCCCGTGTGGGAAGGGGGGGTTCCCCATGGGGGATATACCGAGAAAGGACAAACTCGCAAGCCGAAGTGATCTTTAGGTCGGTGCAGGACCTCTCGTCGCAGCAGAGGAGGGACACCGGAACCTCCCTTCATAAAAGGGAATGCAGTTCCATTGAAGCAGCCGACCGAGCTCCGATCGCGTCCAGTGAAACCGTTGTTTTCATATCGACATTCAGACTGTGAACTTGGTGATATTTACTTAGTGGTAATACTCTTATTTTACGAGTTGTGTATCTGAAATCAACCATACGATCAGCCGGAGCAGCGGCTATTCTGAATGGCTATTCAGGATGGAGCCCCCGGACATCGGGGCTCCTATAACCTCAACACCGCCACCTCAGGTATCTACTCACTCAAATTTGAAAACTTACACAAATGGCAAGTAAACTGAAGTGTTTCCCACCAAGGACCAGGCCTTAATTATCGACTCCAAGAACGTCTCATTATTAAAGATTACAGTCTATCCGACATTATTGACATTTCCCTATTTTCATAAACATATAGAGCGCTTCCAACATTTATAAGCATGATAAAGCAATCTCAAGATTGAATTACAATAAAGATAACTGAAATATTTACAATGACCTGATCAAAAAGTATCTACCTGAAATTAATGTCTTTCTAGAAACAGAAATTTATCATTAATGCATTTAATTATGTCATCACCAAAGCTGCAAATGGATCAACTGAAACAATCAAAACAGCAAACAGACACAAACTAGTGTATTGCTGGAATGACAACTGCAAATTGGAAATCAAAAATCCAAACATGCCTTTAACAAATATAAAAAACAATACTGAAGAAAATAAAATTCAATACAAAAGGTGAGAGCTGCTACCAGAAGAACCATACAAGAAAGTAATGCAAACTCGTGGTACAGCTATGTTTCTGGTCTATCAATACATAATAATATTAATGAGTCATGGGAAAAAATTAAAGCTATTGCAGGAACAAAGAAAGGTAAACAAATAATATTTTACAGTCGAAATTCAAATCATCACAGACCCTAATTAATAGCAAATTCACTTGCATGAAGCTTTGCCGAAAGCTCTAGCTGAAAAACCTATAGAGAAGCCTTCTTACAGCACAAAAAAAGTTCAAGCAAGCCTTAGAGTTTACAAATAATGAAGACTTGGCAACTTATTACCATATCAATGATCCTATTAGAAAGAACTTAATTCTGCTATCAACAGGACTAAAAACTCCTCACATGGGCCAGACAATATTCTATACATTATTTTAAAAAATCTACCCCTAGATGAAAAAAAATCTACTAAATATGTAACATATTATGAGATAATGAATTTCCTGAACTATGGAGATTAGCTATTGTTATACCTATACCAAAGCCTGGGAGAGTCTCAGCAAAAAATCAAAATTACAGACACATATTTCTAACGAACAATATGTCCAAAATTCTGGAAAAAATTATTAACATAAGACTCAGATAGTTTCTATACTTTAAAAATATCTTATCCAACAACGAATTTGGTTTTAGAGCAGGACACTTAACTACTTCTCACCCATTGATACATCCAAGAAGCCCTTGCTTCTTGGATGCATTATGCTTTAGCATATGCAAAGACATTAAAAAAGCTTATGACACGGTCTGGACCCATGGAATAATGACAAAATTACAGAAATGTGAACTTAATGGCACATTTTTTTAGTTCATCAATAATTTCATTAAAGAAAGAACTTTTAATGTGAGAGTTAATAGTAGCTTTTCACCAGTACAACAGCTGGAGAATGAACTACCACAAGGTGCAGTACTTAGTGTTACTCCATTCTTGTTGGTCATTAATGATGCAGGCTCTGGAATCAATCATCCGGTAATCATAAGAAAGTATACAGATGACATTACCATTCTCTGCAGAGGAACATATATTACAACCAGTCAAGAAATTGTACAATCTGCCCTAAACAATCTACATGAATGGTCTCTCAAATCAGGTTTCAAATTTTCAGCTTCAAAATCTCAATATAAAGTATTTTTCAGACAAAATATGGTGAATCAGCCTACATTAAAAATGGATCTACATAAGCCAAAATTTGACCAAAACATTACAATATTAGGCATGCATTTTGACTCAAAAATGATCTGGAAAAAACATAGAAGTTTGGATGAGGAATGCAAGAAAAGACTAAACATACTCAAGTGCATTTCCCATAATAAATGTGGAGCAGAACAACAACTCCAGCTGATGACCTACAAAGCGTACGTTCCAAGATTGACTATGGGTCCATATTATATTATTCAGGTAGTAAAAAAGATCTAAGAAAACTTGATGTTATACGTAATACTCTTCTAATAACCACCAGGTGATTTCATACCAGTTCCATCACCAGCATTCTAATAGAAACTAAAGATCCAACTCTAGCACATCGTAGACAAATGCTAACCCTCAAATATGCCATCAAAACAGCTGAATCAAATAATATTATAATATTCCACTATATATACCCAAAATTACTACAAAGGACAAAAATGCTTTTCACCAGTATATACCAGAGTTTAAAACCTACTGAGACAGCTAAATTTTCAGGAACATATATCAATGGAAAAAAGAAATAATAGTATACCACAATGGACAATTCTGATATAGTAGCAGATATATCACAAGACACTCTCCAAATAAAAAAATGGCTAAAAAGAAAGGAAACAAAAATTAATGAAATAGAAAAAATATCAAGATTCCTATACAATCTGTACTAAAGTTATCAATAAAAGAGTTGGAAAATAAGCACCTACAATTACCAAAAATGTTAAAATTACAAACAGACTGCATTCCTACTCTAGTACTACTACAACTGAAATATGTTTTGTAATGACAGCCTCAAAAATGCCTCAAAACCTCATAAATAATATTTGTCATATTCCCTACTTCTCTTAAAGCAATAAACAATATTCACAATAATTTCCCAGGTCTACAAATGAAAAATAGTATTCATGAAATGGGTTATAACAGGTTATATAACAATGCTTGAACACAATACAATGGGCTTTGAAGAGGAAAATGTAAGCCCTGAAACAGAAAGTATTTTAACAATTTCAAACACATGAAAGAATTTATAGACACACATCAATAAAATAATGGATGAAAAGTGGACACATTTAGAAAAGCATGAAATCTAGCTCTCTATACAAACAAGTTAAAAATTGTTACTCTCTGAAAAGTTGTAAAAAATTATCAAGAAAAGATCGTGTAACAATAACAAGGGTAAAAACTGATCATGCTCGGCATATGGAACTCTTTATTCCTCTTAGTTTAACATGACATAATCAATTTTAAAGGTAAAAAGCTTGACATTATTTAAAGATAATAAATTGAGAAACAGACTGGAATGACAATGAAAATCTGGCTTTAATATTGGAGGCAGTTCACACAAGAACACATGCTTGTAAAATCTTTTAATATTTACAATTTTCAAATTTTAAAGTTTTTAATGAAAATCGGATCTATACCATATTAATAAATATAATTTCCTCTACTTGAGGAACCAGAAAGGGAGATACCAGAAATTTAAAAATATTGCAGCCATTTTTGAGCAAATTTTGAAAGTGTCACCGAGGCTTCATCTACCTCCAAAAAATAAGTATCTTGATGATCCTCAAAACGACACAACTAAGTTACACTCCTGACGTGTTTGAGGTCAAAGCTTCTAATTGTATCGAGTTATTTTGACACATACTTTCAACCACCTTCCAACGTCTGTCACTTCACAAAAAGTTTCCGATTGTCAAGTACAAAACTTTTCTTGCCACCTGCACCAATCTTATGAATAACACTATTATACACCCTTAATCCTGACGTGTGCGAAGTTGTAGTTCAAAAGAATCTTTAACAATGGGTTTCTTCTTCTTCTAATCAAGGATTAGGTTCATCAACCTGTTCCGGCGCCCATTTAGCACGTGGTCTTCCAACGTCACGTTTTCCTTTTGGTCAATATTGCATTGCCAAAGCTGAAGTGTGCTGCTTGGCATTCTTCACACCATGTTCACACCATTTCATGTTCACACCATTTCATGTTCACACCATTTCATGTTCACACCATTTCATGTTCACACCATTTCTTGTTATTTTGACCAGCTTATCGAGCACTGGTTCTACCCCGATTTCTCCCTTAGATCATTATTTCTTTTTTATCTAAAATTGTATATCCTAATGTGCTTCGAATAAATTTCATTTCTGGTGCCTGAACTTTTGATTTGTTTACTCTAGCTTCATTTCCGTATGTTAAAATGGTCACAGCCACAGTATTGAAAAACTTTACTTTAGTATCTTTTCGTGTTTTGTTTCTCAAATTCCTATAAATTGTTCCACATATGTTTCGGAAATGGTTTAATTTTATGTCCAGGTCATCTTTTCCATAAGAAATGTGGCATCCTAGATACATAAAGTCCCTATTATTTCTTCTTCTATGACTATTTTTGTTCTTATAGGAGTTTTCCCTTTAAATGCCTTTGTTTTTGTTTTATTAGAGGATATTTTGAGGTTATATTCCTTAGTTAATTGGTTTAGTGCAAAAACAGCTCTCTGTAATTTATCCTCATTTTCCTGAATGATCACTTGATCGTCAGCGTATAAAAATTTTGTTTCCAAGATATATTCTCGGGTCAATTAATATTTTCCATGTCCTAAACATATCGTCAATATAGATGTTAAAAAGGGTTGGTGAGATACAGCAACCCTACCTTACTCCTTTGTCAGTGGGAATCTCTTCTGTCATTTTCCTTCCTACTGCTATTCGTATTGTAGTATCCTCGTATAGGCTCTTTATTGCTTCCACTAAATGTATCGGGTATCCTCTTTTTTAAGGATATCCCATAATAACTGCCTATTTACATTATCGAAAGCCTTTTTGAGATCTATAATAGGTTTGGAATCTATAAAGAGATCTAACAATGGGTGTAATGACCTAAAATTGGAGAACTTATTGTAGAGGTGTTTTTTCCCTTTATTAAAAGATTGAAATGTAAAGTAGTAATTCAAATCGATCAAAATTTTCATTTTTAAAACATATTTAAAAGCACCTCATAACCAAAATACTAAGACATAACTATTAATTGGGTAGTACGGGCATTGCCATATATTTTGGGTTCAGCGCGTAGAGCCCAATTCAAGGTCTTTTCATTCATCTTTTGGTATAGTAATGGCATTGCCTATACCGCCTTCATTCTTACCTATTCTCCCATTGCTTCCTTGGGCAACAAGAATTTTTTCGTTCTTGTAAGCACGAAAAATCTCTTCGGCAAATGGTTGTCTTGCTTCATTCCGATGTGTTGGATTCGGGAATTTCGATATTCATTAATTTTCACACAGGATAGTGGTGATGTTAATCTTTACAATAGAGGTTTGCAAACATCTTTTTCATTTAAAAGTTATTTAACTTTTGCGAACACTTTCACTTTGACTAAATCGGTATATCCGACCATTCAGAACACTATCTAAAAAGTTTGCTTATATTTTTGTATGTGAATGTTTTTATTGCTTTGTTAGTTGTCTTAACAAGTAGTTCAGCCAAATGTAAAGCAATCAGCCTTATTGATGCAATCTAAACACATCAGGATATTAAAAAAAAGTATTTGTGCATGTTACGTAAGATCATGTTTAGTTATAAAATTGTTAAATTTCTTCAGTTTCAATTCATGAGATATCACTTTTTTGACTCTAAGTAACTACATAGTCATTTCATGTTATTTTGCATAATTTTATTTTCATTTTTACGTTACATAATATTATAACTTTCTGTCGTCCAGTTTTCTGGGGTGTAATGTTGTTCATCTCGCAGAAGCTAAGAAGCAGGCAGAGGCCGCGTGTTTCATCGTCGGCGCCGTTAGAAAAGCTGTTTTGATATTCAATAGGAAGAGGATTTTCGAGTATACCTCCTTAAAAATATAAATGCTATTATTGAAACGTTATTTTAAATAATAACTTCTTAGAATATTACTATGAATATTCTTCATGCACAGTCCAGTCGAAAAATTGATTAAACGCATTGCATTTGAATAACACCCATGTTTCGTTTTGTAGTATCTCCACCACTTAGAGCTCTGGAGATCGTTAGTATTTGAAATACGAAAAAACTATTCCACGAAAATCACAAAATTATTCAATCTGTAATCTCTGGATTAGATGTGCTGTTTATTTTAGATTCTCTTTTATCGTACTTACAATCAAATATTCATAAGGATGAAACTAGATCCACAGGTATATTATCATTCAACAATATATGAGAAATTTGCAAGTTTTAAATTTAACAGTTTAATGCAAATGTTATTAATAAAATTCTATTACCTCGAAACAGCGAGGTAGAGTACCTTGAGTCAGAAAAAAGTGGATATTTTAATAATGCTGTGATTTTAAAAGAATTTTTTAGAAAGGATAAATTAATTAAACTTATAGAGATATGGAATTTTTAAAAACATTTTTATAATGATATTAATTTAAATATCTGGATCTAGCATTGCATTGCATCGCACTTAAGTAATTGTATAGAAGTCTTAATTTTATATATGACATTTTAATATGAATTTACCTTGACAACATCGAATAATATATTTTGATTCTTCATCTTTCATTTAAATCAATACAACCTTTTTACTACATTTTCGCGTTTTTCAATTTATTATGCTTAGTATTCGTGACGGATTATTTCCTTAAATTTCATTATTAATTCAGCCTATATGATTCTGTTATAAATCCAGTTTCAAATTGAAATTTCATTCCAAACTCATGTATCGAATATTGGTTGCTGGACTGCTAGTTAAGGATTGAATTATAAATATCGTGAAATGTTTTCCTGCAAGATACCTTCCTAAATATTCAAGACTACTTTTTTTGTATGAATTTTCAAAAACAATGTTGCGGTCATTGTGAGTTTATTTTGAAATCAAAAAGTATAGTGAAACATGTCCCATAAATAATTTATGGGTTAATTGTTCAAACAATTATATTCATAACATATCTTAGAAATATGACAGAAGAGTGCAGTGTGGTGATGACTTTCGACTGCCTTCAATAGTAGCTACTCAAGTGATAAATTGGCTGTAAAACACAATAAAGGAAAGTGTTGCCTAGAATTGTATTTGACTTAAAGGTATTCTGTAATGTCGCCCTTTCATTTCATTAGCACATCTGATAGTCATATGATTATTAAAGTAATTGAGATATCTCAAAAAAACTTTCTCAAAGCACGTAAATGGAGATATAGTTTAGATTATGAAGTTTTGTAATACGATTCTACCGGCAATTATAGCCTATTTGTTACAAAAGAGACACGTGTGCAGCTGGCAGAGCTAGGATTAAAAATGTCGAAACTTGATAAAAAGTATCAAAAGGTAGGACATAAATCCGCCATTAGAAGTGATATGTTTAGCATAATTCATGAAAGGCGTTGAATTTTGGAAACTATTTCTATTAACATCAAATTTTAGAATGACAAAAATTTATTTTTTGGAACAATGTACAGAGTGTGACATTGTCGTCTTTTTGATTTAATACATTCATCCCAGAGCCTTTGAACTATTACGCTTTGCACTGTTATGTATGCTTTTCTCCCGGTATGTCAGAAGTTACTGGGCAGTAAACCCTCCAGGAACCGAACAGGGGAGGTGCAGCTTAAGTTTCGATGATCTGGAAGTGCAGTCGTAGTGGCGCCTTGACCCAATGCTTCCTGTTGGTGAAGAGAGTGAAGGGGGTCGAAAGCGAACTTCCAAGTGAAAGTACACAAGCTGGCAATGATGCAAATCAAGGAATTAAACCCAAAATTTTTCTAGAACAAGTTATTTTCGACATAAAAAATCCAAAGTTTACTTAAAAATCCATATTATTCAAAATCAAAAACTTCAATCGTTTCAAAAAGCCTGCATACGCACGTTGTAAAACCATTCCGTTTTTATTCATATCCTTCTGAATGAACCTAGTATAGTTTAGGTTTTCTTTAAAAAATTACAGTGCCGTAGCTAGACAATTTTGGGTCCGGGCAATGCTGAAACTTAGCCCCTCCCCCTCCCGGAAAAATAAAAAATGTGAAACTTCTATCAAGAAACTATACGAGTTATTTTATTTCAACAAATAACAAAAATTACGTTTAAGATACGAAAGCTTTTTGGAAATATATTTTAATTAATAGCTTTAAGTAAAAGTATTTATCAAATTTTACAACTTCCACTATGGGCTTAAAATGCTAAAAGATGTTTCGTTAAAGTTTAATAAAATCTCTCGGTAAAATATATTTCCTTACAACCTACTTTAATGTTAGCATAATTTGATTTCATACATTTTTCCATTTCATAGATACATACATATAGTAAATGTAGCTCTCGTTATTTTAAAGACACATATACGTCATTATGATTATTATTAAGAGAAGTTAGTGTTTGTCAGCGATGTACAATAATTTTATTAATAACTTTATTTTTAACATCGGCCATATTATTTTATTTTATTTTTACAAACGTATACATGATGCAAAGATTGTGAATCTGTTTACCTATATTGCTCATAATAATAGATATTATATTAAATTAATCGTTCACTCATCGTGGATCTTGAGATTCAATGGCACCAACTAATATCATGTAATATATAGTTTTATATTAATAGTTTTATATTTTGATCATAGATGTATTTTTCAATTGATAAAAGTAGTAAATGCAATGCTTCAATTTTTTATTATTTTTTCCCTATGACTCGCTTCATCGGGCCCTTTGAAGGGTGGGACCCCAGGCGATTGCGCGATCTGCCCATGTCTAGCGCCGGCACTGTTTTGGATGCAACATCTTGCATCCTTACGTTATCTTGTAAGCACAGTTTGCAAGTCGCGTTCGGATGTCCCACCATCTCCGGTAGATATGTAGAGAGGTGAAAGTAAAGGGGCAGCTCAGCCAAACGGCAATATTAATCGCTTTCTCCACCCAGCTCCCACACCAGCTGTGCGAACGCGGTTCGCGAAAGAGGGGGGGACCTTGACACAGTCGCGACAATTTCTTTTGCCAGGCTGCTTTCCAGCAACGACCATGAACTCCCACAAGGCTTTCCACGATTTCTGCCCCCTTCCTAGATTTCTGAGCTCGCCCGTTTCGTTCGCGAAATCCCAAGCCGTTCTTGTTGCTCTCTTCCTCGCCCCCAGCCCCGCCCCGCGCCCGCGAGCCCCCGCCTGCCGCGGGCGCGACTAGCCGCCAAGTGCCGAGTCAGCACTGGGATCGAGACTTGCGGTGGAGTCGGGAATAATCGCGTTCCCCCCTCAGTTCTCAAACCCCGTGGGTTGGCTCTAGCCCCGGCCCCGGTCCCGTCATGCCCGTTCCCACCCCGTCACCCCGCCCCACCCCTAACCACCCCACCCGGCCCCGCCACGCCGCACCCCGCCCGCGCCGCCGCCCGCGCCCCCCGCCCCACCCCGCCAAGCGTCGCCACGCCGCACCGCCGTGCGTGCTCTTCTCGCAGCATCACAGTGCGCAGACTCTCCAAGAGAACGGTATCAACTGAATCGTGTATTTCAAAAAAGTCAAGAAACAAGTGTTCCAATTAGGAGGAAGACGAAAACAAAAACCAGACTATTTTTGTGCTGAATGTTAATGTAATAAGTGTCAATAATTTTGGTTGAATAAAAAATGCATGTACCCTTTCAGAAAAAAAATCATCTTTAAAGCTTGACTGATTTATGAAATAAACTATTCAATTCAAATATGCAAAGTGACAAATATGGTGATGATAGGGGGTGAAAGGACGAACACAAACACAATCATGCCAGGGCGGGACTCGAACCCGCTATCCTTCCTTTCGAGATCGCTACGACCCTACTGCCTGAACGATCTCGCGAACTTCGGTATAGGAAGCCAGCCTACTAGCGTCCATACGTCCATACGTCATAGCGTCCTAGCGTCCATGAGGGTCTACTCTATTAACATATTTGAGCGTATGATGGACATTTGTTTTTATATGTCTATATGCATATGTGTAAAGATTAAAAACTGGCTCTCCGCCATCATATACCAATTATGAATGGGTAATGAAAAGTACACCTCCACGGTGTCCCCATCCTAATTCGGGAACTGATCTTTCGGAAGGAAATGAGCCGAAACAATCGCGCGCGGTGCGAGATTCGTTTTTAAATGGTTTGGAATTTGGCAGGAACTCGCCAGAAATAAACCAGAAGAAAACAGGAAACCAGTTGTCAGAGGCCAAAGCAGTTCACCTAAGAACTCGATTCCAGCAGGTGTCCAAAAAACCGAGAATGGTTTGGAGGACTAATGATGGACTAATGATGGACTAATGGTGGACTAATGATGGACTAATGGTGGACTAACGATCGCTAATGATGACTAATGATGGCCAATGATTACTAATGATGGACTAACGATGGACTAATGATGGATTAACGATAGACTAATGACGGATTAACGATAGACTAATAATGGGCTAATGATGGACTATTGGTGGATGGGAGAATATGTTCAAATTGGTCAAACCTATGCACTGTGTTAACGTGGTGGAAGACGTAAAACTGTTTGAATGTAGTGAAATGACAAAATTAGGTTCAGTACACGGACATTATTGATTGACTTTTCTACGCGAATTTCACAAATTTTTATTCCACTGAATATATCACAAATAAAAATATTTAGAATACCCATACTCAGAATGAAGTCGGTAATGAAAGTATTTCTGAGAGACATTTTCTTCTATCCTTTACGGAATTGCATTGAATAGATTTGGAGGGATTTGTTGCATTTCGAATTCTCCAAAATTTACTAATTTATAGAGCAGGTTCCAAATAAAGAAATGAAATTTTATGAAAACAGAAACTGAATATTTGTACAGGACACTTGGCAAAGTTTAAATAAATATACAGATTACTTCTGATCTTTTTTATTTTTCAATTACATATTCTACTTAAATTGTTACTAGATTTAGAATTTAAAATTTAGTCACAAATAATCGATTTGCAATTAATTTAACGGTGTAATTATAATTATGTTAAATGCAGTCTACGCGTGATTAATTAATTGATTTTAAATTTCTGTATTTGAGGGCATGTACAACTTTAATCCTCCATATTATTCCACACACATTGGCTCTTGATTGCGCTGTTCCCGTCCACTGCGATCGCAGCGTCTGCGAGGGCGCCCTCTCCGCCCGCGCCGCCTGCACTTTCTACGCCGAGGCGCGCGGGCTGCTCGTGGGAACAGACGCACGAGGCGAGGCGAGGCGCGAGGCACTGGCCTTGTGACCTCAACCTTCCGAGCGGCCGCCGCCCCTGCTCTTGAAATCGCACGTGTTCATGGCAATGGGAATGATGCACCTCTGTTTTGTAATCGCGCGTGCTTATTACAATGGGAATGATGCACCTCAGCCTTGGAATCGCACGTGCTCATAGCAATGGGAATGATGAACCTCAGTCTTGACTCGCACGTGCTCATAGCAATAGGAATGATGCACCTCAGTCTTGGACTCGCACGTGCTCAATGCAATGGGTATGATGCACCTGTCTTGGACTCACACGTGCTCATAGCAATGGGAGTGTATGCACCTCAGTACTTGACTCTGCACGTGCTCATAGAATGGGACATGATGCAGCTCGTCTGAATCGCACGTGCTCACACATTAACAATGGATGAATGAACCTCAGTCTTGACATCGAGTGGCTGCATAAGAGGAATGATTGCACTCAATCTTAGGAATCGCACGTGCTCATAGCACTGGGAACTGATGAACATCAGTCTTGGACTCGCACGTGCTCATAGCAATGGGAGTGTGATGCCTCACGTCTTGGACTCGGACGAGCTCATAAGCAATGCGGAATGATGCACTCAATTGAAAATCGCAGCGTGCTTCATAGCAATGGGAATGAATGCACATCTCAGTCTCTAGACTAGCCGATGG
>BOPP01000207.1:269202-279777 GCA_017312745.1 Gryllus bimaculatus
ATTATTATTATTATTATTATTATTTCTATTATTATTATTATTATTATTTCTATTATTATTATTATTATTATTATTATTATTATTATTATAGGATAATAAATTGTATACTCAAAATGAAAGGGAATTTGAAGTGTCTTGGGCACATCTTGGTTTCGACCCTGTTTGTATTCCTCTGAATTCGACCTGCGAATACTGTGCTTTTCGCTGCAATTGTGCGTAATAATTTGCAGTACGGGCACAATAACTATTAACTCACAGAACGATAAATGCTTTTGCCAACGGACCACCTCACTTTCAATGCGAACAGACCTGTTAACAACAGCAGGAAATGACACGTGTCGAAAGCGAAAATGAACCGGAACAAATCTCTTTACTTAACTAAATTGGTTGTTGCATCGCTATTTTTGCTGAATAACGCTTAGGTATTCGTTAGTGTGCTTCAATCAGTGCCTCTTACCTGCTGTGAGTGAAGTACCCCATACATACGCTGACTCCTGAGGCAACATTTCTGCTCGTCATCTTCAAAGTCTCTTCAGCAAGTACTCTTTAGTCCGTTATAGTGTGACTCTTGTTGAATCTGTGCGGACCTCAAATTTTTAATTGAAATATCATTAAAAGGAGTTATGGTTCTTGAAATAATCACACTATATTGAGTGTTAAATTGTATTTCATAAATATACACAATAATTACAATCACGTTGATAACTGAAGGGAATGTAGTTAAAATCTTTCGAACATTAGGTTGTTATCCTGGGTGTCGGGAAATGAACTACCAATTTACGGGAATGGACTAGAAAGTTAATTGCAAATCAGTCGTATTTTGTTGTGGGTAAATGTAGCACACAGTTCAACGTAATGTGTACTTTTACCTGAGCAATATATGAAACTTAGTTTAGCAATTGAAGATTTAAATAAATAAATAAATAAATATATCATGTAGTATAATTAATGTTAAGCACAGTTCAGATACATTACCGTGCGAAAATGATAATTCGGGGCAAAATTCTGTTTGTGATGTCGGAGATATGGTTGTTTTGAAAACCCAGACCCTACATATAAATTATTTAAAGATAATTCAATATTTGTACGTCCTTAAATTGCACACGGGAAGTAAATAATTAAATAAATACGTACGTAGCACTTGCTTTTCTCGTCAAATGCTTCAGTTTTTTAAAGCAGTTGGAAATATTGTCAACGCGTAGAAGTGTCAGTCATTAAATATCCTGTAAACTCAATTTTTGTCGAGTTCTATTACAGAACATAATACCATTGCATTGTTAATGTGGCCACTCTTTATGAAAAAGATGACTCTAGTGATAGAAGTGATGATAACTATGAACTGTGATATCAGAAAGTTACGTAGTAAATGTGACAGTAAACACATGTTGCAGTAAACGTGAATCTGTGAAAGTAGTAACACTAATGGTGTAGAAGTAATGGTAGTAACTCCTGAATTCACATTAAGAAAGACTAGTTGGGTTGACATTTCGTCTTGGTCAGTCTGTTTCAATCGGTCAGTCTCGTCACCAAAGAAACAGCAAAGTTATTTCGCGTCGTGTAAACTCGTCAAATAACTATTTATGTCTGTTGTACTCATTATTCGTGCTTTTGTATTCTCATGAACTGCATGTCTTTGATTCAGTGTATGAGTGAATCATGAGCAATTTTTTGTAAATTCAGGTACATTGGATCAAAAATACTTTTGATACAGAGATTGACGTCTGATACAAGTCACCAGTCAATGTCTTTGAGGTCTACATTTAAATTAAAAAGGCTAATAGTTTGCTATTCATTTTGTACAGTATGCCAGAGCGCTCCTCATTTCCGGAATCTGTAACAAGGGAACAAAATTATTTTGTTGATAGTAAATTCAATATGGATCAAGAACAATACGGGTTTAGGAATTCAGATACAAATTTAATAAAAATAGATTACGTCAAATTTTCAGTAGACCTGTGTTATTTTCTGATCCACATTACATTTTTCAGGGGAAGAAGAAACAGGGAGAATATTTAAAAATCTAAAGAACTATGGATAAACATTGGAGTACATAAAAAATTACTGCTAAAGGGCAAGGCTTTTGGAAATATAATAGCATCACTTTATGCAGGTCAATTATGTTATAACTACAGAATTACATTCAAAAGAGAAAAAAAGATGATTCTCAAATGTAAACAATGGAGTTAAATAATATAAAAAGTAACCCATAAACACTTTTAAGGATTTTTTAGATTTTCGTTTTGACAGGATCTTCCAGCATTCCGAACTGCCCGTCTTAATTCCGTCTTTGTTAATGTGGAGGGGAGAAGTTGCACTAGGTACATAAGGGAATAAGCGTCATACTCACTGAAGATCGTAAGTTTTTTAATTAAGAAACATTCGCAGAATGAATAATCCTTATTCCGTTTCAATTTTACTACGTAAGGTTCTAAAGATAAAGATACTAATCGTGGGGAATGTAAAACAATGAAGTTGCGCAACACCTCACGTGAGAAAAAATGGTGATAACCTAGACGCAGACGTAATAGGTGATAACCTACATGCGGAAGTATGGAGGCAAATTTAAAGGGGAAAATGGAGTCTTTAAAACAGTTTAAAATTGCCTGTATTTCACGGGAAAACAACTCATATCTGAAAAATTTTACGTGACATTATTTTCATTTCATTAAGAGATATCATTAAGGAAAATATCTCAATCTTCTATATTGTAGTTGTAGAAAGACGCAAAAATATTTTTAACTTTTGCAATTTTCGAAAAATCACGGATTTTAACGAAAATTAAACTTGCACCATTATTTTAAAGATCCTTTACGTTATTTGAGGTCAAAGTTCAATCAAAAATGCTAATTAAAAATCATGCTAATTTTATTTAGCAATAATGCAAAATAAATTAACAAATTAATAAGTTAAAAATTATCTGTTACGGACGGAGAGCAATTTTAACACATAAAACTACTTGTCTGTTAACCTTCTAACCTGAAAGTAGAACGTTCATGTTTTTGTATCACTCTTATATAAACATGATTACAATGTCAAGATACTTTTGATTAATTTTACTTTCGAATAAGAATTTGAAATCAGACTGATGTATTATTTCATTTCAATGGATCATTTATTGGCCTTTAAGAGAAAACAGTAATTAATATAGCAAAATTTGTGACAAAAACAGTCAAGTAACTTCTCCCAAAGAATATCATGGGCCAGATATCAAGTGACGTGCTGCCATTCGTAGCATTTGTACAACCCTTACTTTTAAATCTCGCGTCAATTACTCTGGATGCAGTGTCCGCGAACGCTAGTAAGCTTGTTGTCTTGCCGTTGACCTTGAAATGCCTGCTATATTCGTAACTCATTCTTGGACCGATCCAGGAAACAGTGTCAGATAAGTTCAAAGGAAATTATTTTTCCGCGTTCCAAGGTAGTCGGTTAAAACGAAATTATCGTAAAAATGAACATTCTTGTATCGAACTGTTTTGTAGAGAGGAAACAATTTAAGATATATTACCCAATGACATGAAAGGTGTGACTCAGAAAAAGCCGAAAACTGGGCTTTTAACAATTGGAAAGTGAAAACAATTGAAAACATTTACGCCGAGTCTAAGACTCTAAGAGGTACGAGTAATGCAGACTCGGGTTAAAGGGTTAAAATGACACTTAGTTAATCTGGATTCGGCAGTTACTCTAGAAATATAGCAAGAGCAATTTTCAATGTGCTAGGTATTTAAAGTTCACTCGAAACAAAGTAGCAGCAGATTTTTAATATACTGACTTTTCATTTGATTTTTCGCATATTGGCCCACACGGATCACGCGTGCATCCTGCTTTAGCAGGTGTAAGTACCTTTCTGGGGAGGGGAAAACAGCATTTTAGCTGAATCCCGATTTTTATCCCCAAAGGTTGAGGTATGAACGGTGAGGTGATGGTGACAGGGAAGGGTGAAACGACGGCACACACATATATCGACATACACAAATACACCTATGCTCGAGTCTGGTCTCGAACCCGTAATCTTCTGGTTCGAGACCGCTACGGCAATTCTGCTGTCTTTTTTTTACTAGAAGCTTCTTTTTATTTCCTTACGTTTAAATAAACGTGTAAAGTTTAAGAAACTAAATTTTCTTGAAAAAAAGCTACTAATTTTTTAAGACACTTTAGAATTTGATAGTTTTTTGCCTAAAATGTCACATAAATATTATTGATATTGATCTAAAATATCTCATTATTTAAAACTGCAACTTATGAAATGTGCGATCTGAAATGTTTTTGCTGGCGAGTTTTTCCTTTCAAAGAATACCATAGGGGACAACTTGTCTCGTGATCATCAAACAAAGCTTCAATTTTCAGCAACGCAAAAAGTGTAATTAGCGACATTGAACTAGTGGTGGAACGAATGGCACGAACTTTCTCGTACTAGTTTATTTTCTAATTTCTTAGGTAAGACCTAACTTTTCGGTCTTATCTCATCTTACCAGCTGCCATCTCTCGCCACCCAAAGTACAGTTTTTTAAAGTATCTCATTTTTTCCGTTTTCTATTTGTAGAATCAAAATATTACTTTAAGAACAACATAGTAAAGTAAAACCTCGCCGTTCATGAACATTTTCGTTGAAAACTTTGGAGCCTTTTTAAGAATTTGCTCTCTAAGCGTTACTGTAAATGCGAAATTTTAAACTCTTTTTTTAAAGAAAATTTTTGAGTTTTGAAAAAACTTCATTCGAAGTGTTTTGAAGAATATCCTCTCATAAGTACAATAATTTGTAAAAGAAAGCTTAATATGGGCAACGACGAGAGAGGTGTTACGTAGAAAACACATTTGCGAAATGTTTGAAAAGAATACAGTAAAATGGCTTTTATGCCATCTTAAACAGTGCGTTTAGAACTATCCGTACAAAAGTTTGAAGAAAAACTTAAGAGTCGTTTTTGAAAGAATGGCATTTAAGCGTTTCTGAAAATGCTGAATTTTGAGCTGATTTTCACAGAAAACTTTCTAGAAAAGAGGTTTCGAGAAACTTTAAAAGACATTAGTTGGATTCGAGAGTCAACTAAAATAATTACATTTTTATAATTTTTGAAGAAAGAATAATAGAGCTAAATTGCGTTTAAGTCATATTATACAATAAATTTACCATTATAATCAAAAGTTTAAAGATAAAAAATTGAAGATTTTTTTGAGACATGGTTACATTTGTAATTTTTTAATATAACACATATTGTACGCAATTTTGAGCAAATAATACTAAACTTTTCAAGAAAATGTGCATGATATTAATGAAAGAACTAATCATGGAGAATAGGTTTCACTTGAAGGAAAAGTCTGACTTCAATTTTGTAGGACGAAAAAAATGTCAAACTTTCCAATTATTGGAAATTTGGAATTAAGAGTGAAAATCGAACCTATGTCATCTTTATAAATGAACTTTGCAATACTCTTACAAGAAATTTACAGAAAAAAGTTGGAACAGGTTTTATGAAAATTTTGAAAATGTCCCAGAAGCTTCATGTAAAGTACTCCCTAAAATTAAAGAATGTAACTAAAAATCGCAGATCTTAGAGTGGAGCCAGATCGATCGGGAAATATTTATTTTGGATAAAATCGTAGGAATAGTTTAGTTACTAGTGGACGGATGCAGACGCACGGACAGATGGAGGAATTGACAGACGGACAGGCGCCGGATGGGTGTTTTGAAAAACAAACAACACTTTTTCTATATCAAGGGACCCAAAAAGTGTATTTCTGTTGAATCTCGAAATCTATTTTATGCGGCATTACAGAACTTTCTCTCTAGAACGTGTATTAATCCAAATATATGTATGTATACAAAGAAAGTAAAAACTAAACATTTTCGATCAGGAGAATTGAATTGCTTTTACGATTTTTGTATGTCTACCGGCTAGCTTGTCGCGGTGTCTACCGGCTGTCTATTGATCTGTTTGTCGCACTGCCTGTAGGATTATGTTGGAATGTCTGTATGACTCTTTGCCGTCGGTCTGTCGGACGCACTCTTTTGTGTAGGATTCTATTAGTCTCTCTGCTGGATTCTTTCGGAAAGCTTGTTAGACTCCCTGCCGATTAGACTATGTCGGACTATGTGACGATCAGACTGCCTGTCACTCCGCCTAAATCTTTTTGCCAATCAGTATGTCTGTTGGAATGTCTTTGACACTCTGTCAACCTGCCTGCCGCTCTGTCTATTGGTCTCTCGGTTCGTCTGTTCATTCAGTGTTTCTATCAATATATCGGTCTGTCAGTTTCTCGTTCTTTCTGTTGGAATTTGATTGTCTCCCTCGACCAGTTTGTTGCTAGGTCTGCTTGTTGGACATTTTGTTTTGTGATCGGTCTGTCGGTCTATTTCTTGGACGCGCGAATAATCGATCGATCTGACAGGTGGGCGGTATTTCGATCAATCTGTCTGTCGATCTCATGGTGGCACTGTCAGTTTATCTGTCAAACTTTCTATCGACCTGTAGGTCTGTCGTTCTTTTTGCCGGAGAATCGTATCTCTCGACTTGCTTGTTTCTCGTGTTTTTTGGATCATTTGTCTTGTGGCCGGCCTGTCGGATTATTTGTTGGTCGGTCGATCTGACAAGTGGTCGATATGTCGATCAATCTTTTTGCCGGCGTCTCTATCACTTTGTCTGTCTGTCGTTCTGTCTGTCGTTCTGTCCACCGTGCTGTCCTTCGTTCTGTCCGCCGTTCTGTCCGTCGTTCTCTCTGTCGATCTATTTGATGTTCTGTCTGTTGGTCTGTCGGTCAGTCTTTCGTTCGGTCTGCCTGTCAGTGTATATCTCAGTCAGTTTGTCATTTCGTCGAACAGTCGACTTGACCGTTGGTCCGTCTGACAGTCTGTCGGTCTGTTGGTTTGTGGGTCTGCATATCTATCGGGCTGTTGTACGTTGGTCTACATTTCTGTGTGTCTAGCTGCGAATCGGAATGACTGTCGAATAATCGGTCTGGCCGTGCTCTGTCTATCGACTTTTGGTATGCTAGTCAGTAGATATGTCGGGTAGTCGGTCTTTGTTCTAGACCGTGTTTCTGTTTGTTAATCGTTCAATCTGTCAGTCGGCCTTTCTGACAGTCTGTTTTCGGCCTGATGGGTATGCCGCTCTCTCGATCTATCTTAAGGAGTCTGTCGGTCAGTCAATAGGCCTGCCTGCCGAGCTGTCTGTCGGTGTGTGTGTGTGTGTAAGCTTGTGTGTGCCAGTCGGTCTGTCCGTCAGTGTATCTGTCTGTCTCTCGGTCTCTGTGTTGGTCTGTCTTACTGACGGTTTGTCTGTCAGTCGGGCTATTAATCTGACGGACTGTAAGTCTGTCTCTCGGTATGCCTTTCTGTGTCTCGGTGTCTGTGTAATTCCGACTGTCTATCTCTCTGTCATTCCAACTGCCAGAAGCGTAACTACGTTCTTGAAGGTGTAGAAAGTCCAAATGAGGCCCTCGTTACCATCTTTGTTGGGATCGGTGTGGGTCGGTCCTCACTGGATACTCTTCATTTCCGCGCACTGGTTGCACCAGTCTCTACAGTCTCCTCCTCGAAAGTCTGTAGGCCAATTTGTCGGAGTATCAGTCATTCTGACTATCTATTAGTTGATTTTCTTTCGCACTGTCGGTCGCACTGTCACCTGCCGTCAGATTTAAGTCTGTCGGTCTGTTTGAATGTTCGTAATCATGGTTGTCTGTGCGTCTCTCAGTTTTTCTGATAGTCTGTAGGTCTATTAGTGAGTTAGTCTCTGTCAGTAGATCTGTGGATTGCTCTCTCTGTCGATCGGTCAGCCGATCAGTCTATCTGTCGGTCGGCCTCTTGGCCTGTCAATCGGTGCTGCCGTCGGTGTGTCTGTTGAACTGTCTGGCTTTCTTTAGATTTAACATTCTGTCTGACTGCCACTTTCTTGGTCTGTCTATCTTTTGTCTATTGATCTGTCGGTCTGTCATTTTTTCTGTCTGATTTGTCTGACGGATAACATTTGGTAAGTCGGCCAGTTTGTTCGTCGCTCTGTCAATTGGTCAGTCGGTCTGTAAGTTTCTTTGACTCTCTGTCGGTCTGTCTGTCGGTCTGCTCGCCAGTTTGGCTGCCGGTCTGTCTGCCTATCTGTCGGTCTACCTGTCGGGATACCTGTCGGTCAATCTGTCGGTTTATTGGCCGGTCTGTCGGTCGGTCTGCCGGTGAGTCTGATTGCGTTTCTGCCACGCTTTTCTGTCGGTCGGTCTCTGTGTTGGTTTATGGCTTTTGTTAGTCTGTCAGTTTTTCTCTCTGTCAGTCAATCTCTTTGGCTCTCAATCTGTTTGTCAGTCTGTCGGCTGTCGGTTTTTCTGTCTGTGGACACACGGGTTTGTCTGTGGGTCTGTCTGTGAGTCTGCTTGTGGGCCGTCTGTAGGTTAGTCTGTGAGTTTGCTTGTGGGCCCGTCAGTGGGTCTGTCTGTTGGCCTGCCTGTTGACCTGTCTGTTGGCTTGTCAGTTGGCCTGTCTGTTGGCCTGTCTGTTGGTCTGTCTGTTGGTCTGTCTGTTGTCTGTCTGTTGGTCTTCTGTTGCTTCTGACTGTTGATCTGCCTGTTGTCTATCTGTTGGCCTGTCCTGTGGTCTGTCTGTAGGTCTGTCTGTGAGTCTGTTCTGAGGGTCTGTATGTGGCTGTTTGTGGGTCCTGTTGTGGGGTCTGTCTGTGGCTGGTCTGTGGGTCGTCTGTGGGCTGTCTGGGGTCTTCTTCGTTGTCTGTGGGTCTGTCTGTGGGTCTGTCTGACTGGGTCTGTTCTTATGAGTCTGCTTGTAGGCCCGTCTGTGGGGTCTGCCTGAAGGGTTTGTCTGTTAGACTGTCTTTTGATCTGTCTGTCGGTCTTTAGGTCTGTCTCCCGATCTGTCTCTCGGTCGGTTTACTTATCGGCTTGTCTGTCAGTATCTCTGACAGTCGATTTGGCGGACTCTCTGTTTGTTTGTTGGTCTGTGTGTATGTTGGTATTATTCGCGGTTTATCTCTAGTATACATTAACCGATTTCGATGCGATTTTGACTAAATGGCAGAGCGTGTTGTCAGACATTATTTATGTCTGACATTATACTTTTTTAAATTATTATTTTCTCTTTTGTATTGACATATAAAATATGAAGGGGAAAATTTTGCCTAGTAAAATATTGCATGAACTTCAAAATTGGCATAATAAAACTTAATGTATACATACTCATAATATTACTAACTTAATAAGTCTCATTCAAATAGTTCTCTAAAATATGTTCATTGCAATAGGAATTTATATGACCTTGATTATACATAATATTCACAGCCCCTTTAGGCTGATATACTAAATGACAACACGAAATGGAAATTACGCCAACCCTAAAGGTTTTACGAATTTCATCGAATTCAACACATAAATTTCACAAACATAATTTTTAAATGTTATAGACAGTAGCCCATATATCAGGTAAACGAGTACTATTTAAAAATATTACAAAATATGTAACTAATAGAGAGTAAAAACACTAATAGAGAGTAATTTAAAATAATATTAAAAACGCCATGTAGCCCGTCGTTCTTGTATATTGTCTTCTGGTAATGTATACATTATGAATATTGTAAAAGTATGCTCCAAAGAACTGTATCTTTAATATCGAGATTTACTGCATGCTCATTTAAATTCTTGAGAACATAACATCTAATTCTGGGACATTTAAAAAATTAAAATAAATAAAGGCTAAGAAAATTTTTAATAAGATGACATTTTTAATAAGAATTTGGCAGACTTTTTCATGAAGAAATAATCTGCCCGAAATCTGTCGCTCATCCGGCATAACTGATCTTTTTTTATTAAAATGGTTCATATTTGATTAGAATTTGCCCGAGATGACCCATGCCTAGCAAGAATTCACTAGCCGTTCTCAAGAAGAAATACCCGTGTGCGTGTAATTAAATAATATTACTTACTTGTATGGCTAATAGTTTGTCAGCTCTGCCCGCGGAGAAACTTCGCGCACTACTCGCACAAACTGGCTGCCCAACGAGCAAACTTAAAATATAATTATGCTATGAAATGACCGAGCTAAGCCTGAAAGTTTTTGAGCCCTTTCCATGGAGGAACCACCGGCGCACACTCAATTGCCTAACCTAAAAATGCTTTCTGCCATAAAATGAACCATCGAAGCCTCATAGTTTGCCAGCCCTTTATAAGGAGGAACTAACTGCGCGCACTTTTTGTCCGCCTGACAAACTATGAAACTCCACCGTAAAATGACTGACGTATGCCTGATCTCCAGCCTTTTTCCCAGAGGAAGAACTTACGTGCACTCTGTTCTCCGCCGGGACTCTTGAATTAAATTCTGCCATAAAATGATGGATTCATGCCTGAAAGTTTGCCAGTACTTTCTACGGAGGAACTACTTGCGCGCACTATGTAGCCCACCGGGAAACTTGAATTCGGCCATAAAGTGATCGACCCAAGCCTGATAGTATACCAGTCCTTTTTACGGTTGTACTACTTGCGCGCACTCTGTAGTTCACCGGGTAACTTGAATTCTGCCATAAAATGATCGACCCAAGCCTGATATTTCGTCTCTTCTCCAGTCTCTTTTACGGAGTCTCCGTCAATCTCCGC
>BOPP01000207.1:293047-328316 GCA_017312745.1 Gryllus bimaculatus
CCCCGGAATCACTAGTAATTAATTAATCAATCATCAACCGTTCGCTCTGTCGAGACGCCCCTCCTGCAGCTGCTTCTGCTCACCGCGTTGCCATCCGCACCTGTCCGTTGTGGCGGTATTCCCGTTCGGGAGGCTAATTCTTGAGGCGGTTGCTTTCGGGACCACGTACCGTGAGCAAGATCGTTCACCTTTCACTAGCTCATAGTCGGTTGGACGCAGGTATCTTGTTTTTCTCATGACGCGACGTTGTTTCACTTTCTGAGATGCTTTGTTGGTGCTCCGAGAAACGTTTCGTATTTTAGTAGAATGGAGTAAGTTACTAAAAGGAGAAAATCATCTATATTTCGCAACAATTGGTTCAGATGCTTTTTTCAAAAATATTTAACTTATTTAAATATTTAGGAAAGCTTTTTACAACGATCAATATGAGCATACCAAATCGTCGGAAGTACATACTCGTACGACAATAAAACACAGATACTGAAATACACGAAATATGAAAACTAAATAACTTTAAAGTTATCGTTTTAATTGTATAAAATACTTTAAATATGTATGTTAACAGAAGACTTTTGTAAAGTAAACTTATTGTAAAATCATCTTGCATTTAGATTGTGGCACTCTCATACATTGCTATTGTCTTCTCTACTCTTCTTCTTTCAGTAATTGAGCTTTCAAAAATTTCTCATAAATATTATGGTATTTTGAAGTTTCGCTATTTTATTTTTAATTTCTTCTGAAAATTGTGTGGTAGCAAAAGACACTTCGCATGTTCACATTTTGAACTCTCTTTATTCACCGTCCACACAGTCATTACAGTAGGTAGATATATTCTTAAATATCACAATAACACATGTTAGCATGTTCTTTAAAGAAAAACGCCCTTCATGTATCTTAGAAAAATACTACATGGTTCGGCATGCATCGCAGGTTCTTTACAATATACTACATAACATTAAACTCTGAACGGCATTTATGAACAGATTTGTTTGAACAGCCTTTCAATCAATACCTACCGTTAGGAACATTATTACAAAATTAATAATATTTCAATTTTAGAAAGAATATAAATATTTTAACAAAAAAATACGTCGGGTAGACAGAAGAAGTTTATACGTGAGACAACCTTCAACTAGAGGTGTTAAAACAGCACGTACTTTCTCGCTCGTATTTTCACGCAAAATTATGCGGAAACTATTCAAATTTTCGAAAAAATGTTCATGACCTTATTTCAAAATTTATCTTTAATAAACAGATTTTATTGAGATAAAAACATCTCTATCTTTCATATCTTAGACTGAAAAACTGAAGACAGGAAGACTGAAAAAATTTTGAATTTTTCAACTATTGAAAAATCAGGGTTTTCAACGAACATGAGACCTACATCATTGTCTTAAACGTTCTGTACACTATACAACAACAAAATTTAATAAAAAATGATGGAGCCAATTTTTGAATATTTGGAAAATGTCCCAGTGGCTTTATGTAAAGTACCTTCCAAAATTAAAATATCGGTTTCAAATGCAAGGGGCCGCGACATCGGGCAGATCGATTGAGTAATATCAATTTTGAAGAAATCCGCTGAACGGTTTAGCCACTAGCATTGCGACACGGACGGGACAGACCATTAAACTGAACGGGCTGTCGTTCAATTTTTCAGAATCAAGAACTCCTAAAACATGTATTCTGGCTACAGCACGTGCTAGAGAATTTTTTCTAAATTTAGCAACTAGATTTATCGATATTTTCGTTACCAGGGCTCTGAAATAAAAGAGTTTCGCCGTTTTCTTCCCGCAGCATTGCATACTCTACTCCGTTGCGAGAAAGTAAAAAAAATCGTAACTGTAACAAAATCGATAGAGTAAGTGGCAACAAAATGATCAAATCATACTACGAGTATTTCCGAATTGTTATTTGGCTACAGGAACTGTATATCATTTCAAGTGGATATTTTTTAAGTAGCCCAATTAAAAAGATAACGAACCCATATTCAATTGTCTATAGATGAAAAATAAACCATCGTTGTATTAAATTATTTACAATTAATTAGTGATAATTAGAAATATCTTCTTCGAAATCTTAACAACCATTCTGCTCTCCAGCATCAGAACCCATCATTATTTACATAAGAAAATATACAAAGTGTGTCCCGAACCCACTTTACAAGTGTTTCTCGCTTATTCGGTCGTTGAAGTCTTCGCTTTCAAGAGGGGAATTCTCGAAAAGACTTCTTACAATAACAACTTAAGCTCTCGAGAGTGAGAGTAGTTTCTTTCTTGCGGTGGCTCTGTTCCCTTCTTGTACCAATGTGGTCTGATTCAGCACATCTGCGGTCTCTTACAAAGCCTTAATGCATAACATCTGAACTCCACTTGGAGAACAATATGGTATTTGTAACGCGGTACGCTCGGCAATTCAGTTGATGTATCAACACATTCATAATGCGGCGATCCTTATCAATTTGTGAATGTATTTTGACCATCAAATGATGACCACGTGAGACCAAATGATGACCATCAAATTAGAAACTTTTTGTTTGTTGTTTGTTTGTTTGCACCAAAGTCGCATTTTAAACATGATTCAAAGTTACAAACTCAATTTTAAAAGACGTCACTTTGTATTCAACATCAATTTTCATTGTGAGAAGATTGAAACCATCAATGATATGTTAAAATGAATTGCCAATTTTTTAAATTACCATTAGAAGGTAAATAGCGTAATACAATATTCTATCCGATCTGTCCATTTTGTAAATTAACGTGTCAAGTTATTTGAAGGTTCTTTAATTTGTTTGTGATTAGTGAAGCGGACTGGCTTAAAATTAATATTGTTTTTCATCATAATGCGTGCTATATGTTCCGGTGAAATGGTACAGTAGTTCAAAAGAGGAATGGAGGGGTAACATGGTTCACGTGGATGGCAAAAATTGTTAACATTCATGTCAATGCAACTCTTCCATATTATTTAAAAACATTATATATATATATATATATTGTTATTAGAAATTAACGTAGAACTAAAGAGTAGCTCTTGAAGAGATTTTTGGATATAAGAAATCGTGGACAAGTACTTCACTCTGCGACTAATAACTGAGTTCATGCCGTGACGAATACACGCCCTTCAACACTCGAACGATGGCGAACAAAGAAAGAAAATAATTGATAAGCATTTAAATTGCAGTGATATTCATTTTTACTTTCCCTTATACATACGTATATACGGAGTGTTATATCAAAACGTCTGTCCGTGTGTCTGGTGTATGTCAACAACACTAGCGCCTAAACCATTCGTAAAATTTTTACATTGTCAACTCCGAATTTTCAAAAATTTCGAAAGTTGGAATTTTTCGGGTTCTTCCTACAACTACACAATTAAAAATAGAGATTGTTCCTTAAAATAACATTTTTTGTTTATAATTTGTTTGTTCATGAATGTAATATCCATTTTTTGAAAAATCTAGTAGTTTTCGCGCAATGATGCGCAAATTTTAAAAAAGTTACAAAAACATAATTTTCTCAAAAACGGCTTCACTGAAACTCTGGTAGGGATTTTGCTAAATGCACTCTATCAGACGTCAGAAACGCCATATTGCGCTATTCTTTTTTTCCTCAAACAAATACAAAAATGAATTTTTTTTACTTGTCTCTCTCGTCGTTAATATTTACATTAGCGGCAATTTGTTCATATTATTATATTTATGAGCACATGTGGATGTGTCATATTGTCGTATAAAGCTTCTCGAAAACTCAATTGTTTTCTGTCAAAACTAACTGAAAATCTTGCAATTTCAGAAATTCTAAAATGCCATTTTCTCAAAACGTCTCAAAATATTTTCTTAAATTTTTTTCTTCATACTTTCTTTTTGAATGAACGGGGTTACTTTTTGTTCTTTCAAAAATTACACAAATAATTTTTCTTAAATGTCTTTCAAGCACTCTTACGTAATATCGACATTTCCAGCAATTTGTAAACACTATTATATATGTGAGTTAATGTGCTTTAAATGGCTTTAAACGGCTAGAAACGAAGTTTTTCGAAAACTCAAAATTTTTTGGAGAAAAATTGCTTTAAATTTTAAATTAACTCAAGTGTTTAAGCGGCATTTTCTTAAAAACGACTCCAAATGTTTCAAAGAATTGCCATTAACACCGCGGTTTACTGCTCTTTAATATTCTTAAAATAATATTTCCGTTCCATTACTAGGAATGAAGAACATTTTAAAAGAGTGTACTATGGGTGGCGATGGATTGCAGCTGTCGAGATGTGGCAAGTTCATATAGCTAGTTGAGACCAAAGGAAATAGAAAACTAATACGGGGAAATCCGTGCCATTCTGAAACACCACTAGTTAGCTTATCGTGAAACAACCATTAAAAATTTAACGATCACTTCATAAATATAACTCAATCAAAGCAAAAGAAACCATATGTATTCGTATGTCTCCCTATGTATTATATGTATCTGGCAAAATGTCACGCAGTAATAAGATTCAAATACGCATTACAAATATACATGAACTACAACAACGTAAGATTTCATCCTTGTAGTAACGCAGCTAAAAGCTCAGATTGTAGCTACGACAAATTTAAATCATGAAAATATCGTTGAGATCCCGTTGAGACAAAATGTTGTTCATTTTAGTTACACGACGCTTAAAATGTTGAGGTTGCATGAATATCTCCCTCTCTGAGATTATGTCGTCTAAATTTTCGTTACTTTAACATGCACCTTCACTCACGGCCTCTGTCACGTTCTCAGGGGCTAAGCGGAAATTCCTCACTATAACATACAGGCCTTAAAACCAGGAGTAAATTCGGATATTTCAGTTTTCTTCGTTGTTGTGATTACAGCAGTTGTTGTCAAACCGAAATAATATTCTGTTGTGTGATTGTTTAGTTCCCTACAAAACATGGGGACAGCAAAGAGCATGTGCCGTTTACCTTTTAACCCATATGTGAGAAGTATAACACCACACCCAGCATATATGGAGGACCATTTCAGATCCTCGGTGTCAACCCAACACCCGAAATAAAATCATAACACTTCCTTATGAGAGCATTAATTCTCTGCAGATTCAACAAAATCGATTTGGGCTATTTACACATTACTCGTACGAGACTTTTTTTCTCCAAATTAATAAAAAGAAGCACAAACCTTCACGAACCTAGAATAAGCAGTCCCATCCAAGCACTTTCCACGCTATAAGCTCTCTTAATGCTGGAATGCAATAGACAAGCATCACAACACGATTCTATCTGTTCTAGCACGACTTCAAAGCAGTGTTGCTAAATAATTTTGATTTCTTTGAGATGAATTTTCTGAATTCAGTCAGTCATGAATAGGCGTTACTTGTTCACTTTTCGATTGTTCCTTAACAATTTATACATGCAGAATAATTAATTTAATTACCAACAAAGTAATTAATATGCGTTTTCAACCATTTCTGTAAATAGGGAGTAGCGTGTAACAAGAAAATTGAGCCCGAGCGGCAAAAACTGACATCATATTCGAATTCAGGGTCAAAGTCTTAGCTTAAAGCATCATTCAGATTCTTTGTTACAAAAATATTATTTACCAGTGTTATTAGTCACCCAATGTACATATGTCCCTCTTGTGATTGTGTTGTTTACAGTCCAAATTATATTTTGTTTCAGAATAAGATAAAAGGTATTTAAAAAAAATGTTAGCCAATGTTGTACGGTATTTTAAGTATACATCCAAAAATTAATTTGTTTTGAAAAACTTGTAACATGAAAAATGAAATAATTTTGAATTTATAAAATATAATTAACTGGTGTTCAAACCATGGGAGACTTTTCTCTTCAGACAATTTTGAAAAAAAAATTAAATTCTATGTTTATTTATGATGGATTGTTATCCATATTGTGAAGATGTTTTACTGTAAGCCATGAGCATAATACGATCACTGCACTACCTACGTAATACCATGAAGAATGTCCTTTCACCTTCCATATAACAGGGATCCGAAGTGTCAGAGGTGTAATGAGATGTCAGAAGCAGTCCACCTGGAGGGCTAACCAAGCTGTACTTAAAGCGGCTTCTAATGTCGACGCAGGGAAGGGACGTCTTGAGAGAGTGAATGTGACGTTCGTGACATTTCTCTACCGCTCACTGAGATTAAGAGCAACCAAGTTGGAGGGCCATTATGATGATAGACGTTGGGTGTATTTAATTTTTTTAAAAAACTATGAAGTAAGGTAAGGATAGAAATAATTCGAAAAAAATACAAACCTTCCATCTGCACGTATAGAAGTGAATCATGGATCCTTAAGAAAAAGGATTGCAGTCAACTTTAGGCTGCAGGAATGCAGTTAATAAGAAAAGCGAAAGAGAAGAAAAAACACGGACATCAGGAAAGGAACTTATTCTCCATTTGCGATAAAGGAGAACAATGTAAAGCACACTGGAATCATCATGATAGTAGGGCGAACGATAACCGATAACAAAAAGTTATTGTCTTACTTTCAGGGTGGAAGAAGTGATGTAGGAAGAGTCAAAAATCGGTGGATAGATGTAGTCAAGGGGCTGTAATATGCATAGCCCTCCCTAAAGTGAGAGGTACGGTAGATATGAACCTGTGTTGTTCAAACATGTCCTTGAAAGGAGATGCGCATTAGCCAGGTATTGTTTGGAAGAGATACAATTAACATTATTGAATAGAGTAAAACAAGTTGGAGTTTTCTCACTTACTTAAAAGTTCAGGATACCTGAAGCTGATATTGAGTTCCTCTACCTCTACCTCTACCAAATAAAATATTCCTAGCCAATCAAATATTCTTCACGTCATTCATTAACCATTACCTGCTCACACGTTTTACTCTGTGAAGACGAAGTCACAAATTGATCCGAGGAGACTAGTGAAAATCATAATTCGTGAGACCTACAAACCTCCAAAACTCTGGCAGTTTTTTTCCTGTCTCGTTGCGCCAGCGTAGCATTCCCATTGACTTGTTCGCGAAGAAAGAAGCAACAAGGGCTGAAATAGACTGTTCAAGAGAATCTTCAAGTGGGATACGTTCTCGATTTATCGCTCAATTTTATCGCCCCTTACTGTTCTTTTATAAATCGTATAGTTTACAAGTAATTTACTTCAATCACCAAAACCAACTCTTCTCAGAATCTCTTCTCCGATTTTGCAAGCAGTTTGCTACTAGTCCTATTTCTAACTAATTTTCATAAATTACCACGAGGCCTTTTAAAGGCCCCATTGAAGAATACGTTTTCCTAGATTCAGGTTATAATGATTCTTCAGATTCAGGTTATAATGATCTAGTTCGTAGCTATGGAATTTGCGACATCTCTTAGTTTCAAAAAATCAATTTTTCGCAAAACTTTAAAGTTCCCTAATTTAAAGTTCAGAGTTTGTCGGTTTAATTGGAAAAGTTAGATGTCGTTTGTTTAGGTAGACGATTTTTGAACAATAGTTTTTTAAATATCATTAGGCAAAACTATTAATTATAGTTTTATTTCTCCCTTTTTTTCTCAGTTCTATAATTAATTTAATCAGAATAAAGAAAGACGTAAGACTATCGTAACGATATTGTGGCTTTTGTTGGACTGAATACTACTTTTGTGGCTACACAATATTATCCCGATATTATTCGCAAATTTTCTGTTATTCAGTTCAGAAAATCTTAACATTTTCTGTTATTCAACTCAGAAAATCTTAACATTTTCTGTTATTCAATTCAGAAAATTTTAACATTTTCAGTTATTCGATTCAGAAAATTTTAACATTTTCAGTTATTCGATTCAGAAAACAGTCTTAAAAATTCTTATTATTTAATTTTTTCTTTCTTAATGGTTAAATTTCTTTTCTATAATATGAAAGAAATTGAATATTCATGGTCACAATGACTTCTCCTTAGGTTGCAGTGTTACTGGGTTTGTAGGATCTCTATAGCTAATTTCCTGGTACTTCATCAATTAAAAGAACTTTAAAAATTGTTAATATTAAAATGAATCATTCACGAAAAATAGTATACTATTATTTTTATTGTAAATATGATTTTGTTTTGTGTTAAACATTTTTATTTACTTTAACTTCCAAAGTAATCAAGATTATATTTAAACCCTGCAATAAATGAAGAGTCCATTTAGCGTTCAATTATTAGCAGAAAACTATGCAATTTAAGTATATTGAAAAATAAAGCAGTGAATATTATATATCTTTGTTAATCTCACTAAGTTATAATAACTGTTGTTTTAACGAGTTAGTGAATAACAGTTTGAAAGCACATAAATGTGTTGTGTAACATTGATCCTCCGTTCCAATTTTAATTATAGTACAGTATCTGATTGAGAACTACTCGCTTTCCTTCGCAAAACAAACCGGTTTTGTAGCGGGTGCTGGTGAATGAACTACTGTCAAAGAAACAGTCGGTCGCAACATCGTCGACCAGCGAATTAAACGTTGCTCTTTTCAACGCTCCCTTCCCGACCTCGGTTCTCCGTCCGCGTGCACAACCTTCGAACCGTAGCTGTAGAGCGATTTTTATAAGAATAGACCGTTATAATAACTTGTGTCGGCAACACAAATGAAGGTTCTGTGATCGTTGTGTTCTTGAGCCTATTAGACTCTCCCCTCTCCATTCGTTCGTTTGCTGTTGGCTAACTTGTAAATAGCTTCGACGCTTCCTTTTGGGATGTCCTCGTCCGACAAAAATATAGTGCACCACGAGTCATATTGAAGACATTTTCCCACATACGTAATTATATTTCAATATTTCCCGAACTCACGTACGTGCATATGCCTGAGCGAAACTCATAGACTACTGTTTATCTTTACGGGAGCCGTAAACAAACAGTTAACGAAGAGGCGTGTCTGAACAGCTGCCGCGGCGGAGGGATACTTTTCTGAATTACACGTGATGTTCACTTGTTTAGCGAACTGTCACTTTGGCTCACTCTTATAAAAACCGTTCTATACTCTTGTTCCTTCCCAGCTTATACCACTGTCTCCACTTCCGCCGCCTCCGCCACGGCCTCGAACCGTATCAACACCGTACCTTCTTCCTTCTTCCGATTTTGATTTCTGTACCATTACTTCTATTAGCGTCTTTGCATAGATCTTCGTTTCTGACTCTGTATTTTCTTTGATCGTTTCCTTCACCACGTCTATCTCGCCTCCGTTGCTATTACCTTTCCTTTTCCCCTTCACTTTTTCCTTCCACCTTCACCTACGCTTCCAACTTTAACGGATCTTCTATCTCGTAGTCCCCTTCAACCTATTCCCAAGTGAACGGTACGATGGTAGTGTCTTCCCACGCCGTACTCTGGCAAACGTGAATGGACCCGGAGTACGTACGTGCCATGTAAAAACTCGTCCGGAGAACTGGTTTCGGCAACGATCTGGAACCTCTTTCATTGTCGTCATTCTTTATAATCATTGATAATAGTATATGAAAATTCACATTTATTAGATACTCTGTTCAAATGTTTGAAAATAGTTTTAATAATATTTTATTTTGTATTCTATCAACAATATACAGCTAATAGGAAAACAGTTTCTTAATGTAATATTTTTTTAATTGTTCATTTTATTGTACACATGGTCAAAATAAACAATCTGAGAAATGTTTCATGACGATTTGACTTTTCTTAAATCAATATACTGTGAAGAAACTGAAGATCAATCAAATTAAACTCAAGAAAGTTTAATATTAGTAATTGAGACATATTCTCGTGTGTGATAGCAAAAAACAATTGAGCGAGAAAGAGAACTTCACATAATTTCCATTGATCTCAAAAAGGCTTATTAGTAAAAGAAGTATGGTGGGTAATGTAATAAAAAGGAATATCCACAACATACATAAATGCAGTCAAACAACTTTATAAAGATAACAAAAGCAAGTAAAAGTGGGAAAATGTCTATCAGACAACTTCCCAGTAAATAAAGGATTACGGCAAGGCTGCAGTATATCTCCAACCCTGTTTAAGATATACATTGATGAAGATCTGAAAGAATGAAAATGAAAGTGCAGAAGTATGGGTATGAAAATTGGTGATGGAACTTTGTTTAGTCAACTATTTGCAGACAAGCAGGTGATAATGCCCAAAGATGACGGTGATGTAACTTATATGTTCAGAAAATTAGTAGAAGAGTATGAGACCATAGTCAACGATCAAAATGGGGAATGGAAATAAATGTACAAAAGACTGAATATATGGTGGTGGGAAGTATGCCCATGATTTAGAGACTAGTAGAGAAATAATTGAAGGTAATACCCAATATAAATATTTGGGAGTCACACTAACAGCAGATGGTAGAGAAGAACAGGATGTGAAAAATAAAAATATAGACGAAAAATAGTAACAAGACAGTTGAATCCAGAGCTGCGGAACTCAATTATTTTAATGAAGGCAAACGGATATATAGCTCCTTCATAGAAAGTACCACACTCTGGGCAGGCGTCTGGACACTAACAAAAATATGAAAGACAAACTTCAAGCAACAGAAATGACGTTCTGGCGAAGATGTAAACTTTCTCTGTTAGACAAAATAAGATATGATGAAATCAAATTGAAGTGCAAACTATCTTCAACGAGACGACCGAAATAAAACAACTAAAATGGTATGGGCATATGAGAAGGTTGAAATCGGATAGACTTCCACAAAAAGTTTGGGAATGGATCCCAAATCGAAGAAGATACAAGACAAGACCGAGAAGAATATGGAACATCGCAATAACTGAAGCCATGGAAAAAAGAGAAATGGAGGAAAACGACCTATGGGATAAAGAGGCATGGAAATTAGGATGCGGAAAACGGCCAAGACTATTCAGCTTTTTTTTTTACAGATTTGCAGCACATTACACAGAAAAGAAAGAATTTCACAACACTGAATACTATAATCAACGATCAAAAACCTTAAAGAAAGAAAATGAATTAGTTAGTTCTACTTAAATTTATTTAGTAATTTTACCTTCCTTCAATCTATTTTCTTTCGTAAGAATTCTACGTACATCATACGATAAGTACGAAGCAACAAAGAGAAGCCTTCGAATATAATTTGAAACAGCCGTGTTATCATTCACCGAAGTGATAACGTTTCAAACAAAGCGCCTGAAACTCGAATTTTACCTTTTCGAATTTTTTCCAATTTTCGAAAATAGAGAGTTCGCCGGAAATAAGAATATTCTAATATTTTTACAGTCCTTTGATACATACGAGGATAAAATTTTATGAAAACATTGGTGGCTTCTTGAAAAAAACAAATGCTTAAAAAAATAAAAAGGTCTTAAAAGTTCCACACACTATTACAAAAATGCTACTCAAATTTTCGAAAAATTGTACATGACTTATTTCAATATCTGGCTTTAAAGAAGAGATTTCATTGAGGCAAATATATTTACAAAATTGTACATGTCTTTATTTCAAGATTTGGCTGTAAAGAACAAATTTCATTAAAGCAAATATATCTACAACGTTCGAGGAGGATGCCAAAAACATGAACTTTTGCAATTTTTGAAAAATGAGTTTTTAACGAAAATGAGACCGGCACCATTCTCTTAAGCATCTATTACACTCTTCGACAACAAAATTGAATTTGTATTTATTTTGAAAATATCCCAGGTGCTTCAAGTAAAGTACTCAGTAAAACTAAAATATAATTTCAAATTTTAGGGGCTACGTTATTCACCAGATCGAAGAGGGAATATCAGTTTTGGAGACAATCGGATGCACGGTTTAGGAGCTAGCGTTGACAACAAACGGGCAGACTGCCGGACGTACAGACGTTTTGCATTAGTCTATTTTTCGTTATCAAATACCCACAAAACATCGATTCTGACTACCAAACGAGTAGGAAGCGGATGGATAGAACGCGGGAGTCATAATAAGTTAAAAATTTGATTGAGAGCAGACGTAAGTGATAAAAGAAAAAAAAATGTGTGGAGACGTTACGCGTGTAAGTGTTAGTAATGGAAAGAATTTTAGAATGGCGACGAATTAAGGGACAAAAACTAGGCCGACGACGCGTGGGAGGAAATCGCTGAAGACTGGAGAGAACGGCAAAAGTTTGCAAGGAACGAACAGGGAAGTGTGAAATTAATAATTATTACAGTATGTAGGAAGACAAAGTCTTGTCTTTAGACAGAACTTTATATAAAGTTATCAATAGTAATATGGTCATGTATGAATGGGGAAATGAAAGTGTGTGTGTGTGGTTGTGTGTGTATTGTAAATACAGAGTAAATGTGAAAGCTCACTCTGAAATATTTTTGTGTTATTTTTGTAGCTGTTGTGAAGTGCAATGTATTTGTAGTTTTTGGCGCTTGGTAAAAAGAATTTGAATTATAAATGCTTTACAGAAGAACGGACCTGTTTGTTTTCGTACAGGTTATCAGAATTCAAATAATTTAAATATTTATTAAAGACAGGGATTCCTTACGTAAAGTTTCGAAGCTGTATGCATGGCTCAGTCGACCAACAAAAATCCATTATCTGCGTTGAATATCCCGGTCAAAAATATCGTTTTTTTAGTAAAAAGAATTAAAGAATAGTAGGCTAAAGATAAAATTAACATAATAAAAATATTACTTATTTATAAAAATTAATTCATGGTTCACAAGCAATCTAATGTAATAAGAGACTGTAAAAAGAATGGTTTTAGTTCCATTTTTGTGTAATGCTCGGTTTTTGAAAATTAAAAAGAAACAAAAAATAAAAAATTGAAGATGGAGAATTTTGCCTCCGACGAAGTCTGTTGTACAAAATAAGCTCTTAAAAAAAGGTCTTGTAAATTTTTTGAAAAAACTAGCAGTTTTTGTGTAATTTCTGCTTAACATTAATGAAAATATATACAGGTTTCACACTAACAACGGGCCACAAAAATTGAATGAATGGTATGAAAAATAATCAATTTAATTTTAATTATAATTTACTATTGAAAATGCCAATATTAATTCTATTTTTCCTTTTTCACTTTTTTACTTTCTTTTCAGTGTGTACTCTCAATGTATTGATGTATTTCTTTTTAAGAAATCCGCAAAGCTTAATTTAATAAAATAAATGTGACACTGGTCTTTCCTCGTCATGGAACGTGTAACCAAAGTGACTGTGCGACTACTGTCTAGATAGTGGAATGCAAATGGTACAAAACAGCAGAGGGGATAGCGAATCTCCTTGTAAAAAATCCTCTGTTAATCTGAATACTTCTTATTTCTACTACTTCCTTTCCGCTGTGTATTAGTAACTTATACTCCATGACTTCTTACTAGCCTTGGAAAACTCAATACGTCTAGGATGAAATAGTTAGATCGTCAGGGTCTTTATAATGTAATTGTGTTAGACTGTCAAAGACTTTCGGCAATCCAAGTCATGCTTAAATTAAGTTTTCGTTTCCTTACTTCATTCTATATGACTTTATTTAGTAGCAAGATTTCCATAAAGCTGAAGGAACAATTACGACATCCTTTCTGTTCAGCCACCTAAAGATGATTCTTTTCTAGGTGTCAGTACATTTTGTTAACAATGGCTGCAATTATAACTTTGTACATTACTGGCAGAGATGTGGTTGTTGTCTAATTTTCAGGCAGAGCACGGTCTTCCGCTTTTGGGAGTGGTCATTATTATTATTATTATTATTATTATTATTATTATTATTATTATTATTATTATTATTATTATTATTATTATTACTATACTGACACAAAAACAATGTTGTGAAATGGAGCGAACCCTTTTTTTATTCTGAAGGACACTGATACGGTTCTCGCTCCTGTATGTGATGATGATATTAATGATTGTGACGCCTGACCGTCTCAGAGGTTTCTGATGTGGAACGAGTCCCGTTACTGATGATATCGGTGGTTTCGATTTATGCAGTCAAAAAAAAAAACAACACCCACACACAGTAAAAACTATATGTGACGTAGGGGAGAAAAGATTACCTGCGCACGTTTTCTTGAGTTCTAGAATCCCTTTCCGTCATTTTAATTATAAATAGTTGAAAGATTAGTAAAAGTTTGACATGAATAAATAAAAATTAATTTTAAATATAAATTTTAAAAATGGAAAGATTAGCAATATTTGCAAAATAGTCATTTTCGTTTCAGAGTTATAGAAAACTTATTTGCATTGGTACACGAATTGCAAGAATGATTTTTCTGCAATTGTTAACAAAATAGCAACTCGCCCTTACCTCTACTCTTACATTACAAGCAAAAGGAGAGTTCAACAAAACGTGCGCATAGTGAAGCTACATTTACGTCCAGAAGCAAAACAAGGGGCCATCTCAGCATTTGCTCAATGATTCGGGGAAACTGGACGAAAACCTGATCGAGATGGGGGTCATTGCCCCGGAAGCTGAAGTACATTATGTGTTACAAACATATTAATTCCATTAAAAAAGGTATACAATACAACTATGTGTGGTATGTAACCCTCCTCTGATTGTAGATATAGTTTGAATTAGTGTAATGACTTCATTGAAATAACCTAGATGTAATGAGTTATATATTTAGTTACTAGAATAACTCTGATACTATTTATAAATTTGCTGCGCTCGGGTAAACAATTTTTATCTAAATTTGTAAAATTTTCAAATACAAAAATGTACATGTATAATAGTAGAATGTGTTCATTTGCCATGCCCTCAACAAAGATTTGGGCCATTGGCAATAATTAACAAAACAATTCAGATGTGCGCAAAAATTGAAAGATAACTACGCAACTTTCAGCCATGTGGGATGTTTTAGATGCCCAGGAACTGGGAAAAACACAACATAATGAAACAATTGCTATGGCAGTTTCGAGTTAAAAAAGTGAATTTATTTATGATTATATATAATATTGATTTATGATATTTCATATTATTTATGATTATATTGTATATGATTATTCCGCCTATTTCATACTGCGCCGACTGAATTCTCATACTCAGTGTGCTACTACTTACGACACTGCTGAAGTCGTGCAACGTCTACGCTGTAAGAATGAGGCCTCGAAAATGGCAATTAAGTATTTGCTAATCATGATTTGCTTTATGGAACAGCAACATGTTTGTTATTCGTGATATGTAAGAACTGTTACACTCTATATACCGTGATAAGCCAGGAACCCCGTGTTTAATTTGAATGAGCAAAACGGCTTCAAGCGTGTATTTACAATGTGATTACAATGTTTAAAATCCAAAGAATAGACGTTGTCAAGGCAACTAATCAACAAGTGTAGTATTCCATGCTTGCTGTCACAGCGCTGGCCATTTGGAGACGCACGGACACGGAGACATTACATGCGAGAAGTATGGATATGGCATTGAAAGCTGTGATTATGTGGGAAGAAGAAATTAATCGCCCTCTCTCGAAAGCTTGAAGAAAGAGTTCAAAGATGATAATCATGTTAAGTTATAATTGCGATTTTTATTTCCCGTACACAAACGTATATACTAAGTAATATACGCAGTAGATGGGAAGTTATGTAAGTTAAGTAATGCTGCGTAAAATCGATTTCCAGATTAAAAAGAAAGACACGTTTTGGGGACCCCTGATACCAAAAAATTGGTTATTTTCAAAACTTCCATCAGTCTGTCCGTCCGTCTGAGAACACTTTTAGCGCCTAAATCATGCTTAGAATTTTTCCCAAACTGAAGAAACTCAGCAATTTGCAAACAATAATGTATTTGTGGCTGGAATAGCTTGAAATGACGTGGTATGAAGGTTTTTCGAAAACTGAACAGTTTTATGTGAAAAGAGGTTCAAATTTCGAATTTACAGTAGTGCTTAAACACAATTTTCTTAAAAACGGCTCCACTTTTTTAAAAAAACTGTCAATATATCACAATAATATATTTGTATTTTCCAGTCAAGATTGAAAAGGTTTTATAGTTTTTCTTCTAGTTTCTGAGTACCTTACAAATCCAAGGTCACTTCAAAAATGCCGGAAGTCTTTATACTTTTCTATCAGTTTTTGTGTGGAAATTAGTAGTCTAATATAGATTTCCTTTTTCTCTCGTACACGTACGTATGTCTTTCTGTACACAGATTGCGAAGGTGATGATGATTCCATAGACGGTGCTTTTCGTTGACTTCAAATCTGATCACCTGTAGGTCAGGCAACATTTATGTTTGGTTAATTGTAATGTTTGATGTAATGTGCTTCTAATGGAACTGCAGCAACCTGCTATCTTCGTTTTAAAGGGGGTCCGATGTCTTCAGGGTTTATAATCTACCTTTTGCAGTGTCATTCAGCAAGCAATCAAAATAATTACTATAATCTCACATTCACAAGCTTGTTCAAGGCAAACGTCGAACCGACGAGCACTTTCAACAGTTCAATTGCATCTCCAACAAGAAAACAAAAAAAATGAATAAAAGTCGATAGACAAGAGTTCATTCTTTTAATTTTGTAGGTATCATTAATATTTAGCATTTGTACTAAATCACCCGTCACTAAGAGAGTTATATACATATAGGTATTCTATCTTTCATTTAAATAAAACATCAATTTGGTGAGCAAAAAAATATCGGTGTTTTAAATTTATTAATTATGTTATACCTGATACTTGACATTATAGTACCATAATTGTTCCTCTTTTAGTAGATTGAGAAAACAGTAGTCCCTAACACACATGTAAAACTGAACACGGTTGCGTCGCCGCAGCGGAGATTCTTTGGAGTAGCCTACAACTGTCAGAGTTTCTCCGTTACACATGACAAACGTAGGAAAAATTATGATACGCCAAAATGAGGCTACTTTCTTCTGGCGTAGTGTGTCGTAACGACGTGACCACAAAGACGGTCGGCCGTTTGTTGGCGGCATATAGATTCTTGGCTGAACTCACATCTTCCTACGTTTCTACGTTTAGAGAAACCATGTGTTCGTTACACTTTCCTAAACCGGCCACGGCAAACATTTATTTTAAAGGGTACCCACGAATAAGATGGTAAAACATTCCCCCTAAACCAAATGATAGTATATGAGTAGTAACACTATAAATCTAAAGGAAAAATAATATTTTGGAAGGTTTCATAGCCCCCGACCCACAACTCACACCATCAAGACGTTTTTTTAATATTAATTATTTTGCCAACCTAAGACAAGGAAGAGGAAGGAAAGATCGCGCGCGTTATGTGGTTTGTTTGTTAGGATACTGCTCCGGCATTCGCCTGGCTTAATCGGAGAAACCATGCAATACTACCGATCAGAGCATCTAGCGACTATAACTCTCCTTCAGACACCGACTAAACTTGACCTAGCTGACAAGGTAGTGTAGAAATACGTGGCACTGTCGGGACACGAACCCCGGGACTTACCGGTCAGAGGTTCTGTAGTAATATCAGATGTCATGAGTCACTTGTGTCAGTTTAATATGTTTGTGGGGAGCTGTCATACCAAATTACAAAATCCGCCGTTCTCCGGTATTTTATTACAATACTTTCTCTTCCTAACGAAAGTAAAATCAGAGATAATAACCCCTACTGTCCAAACCTTTGCACTATAAACAAACTCGAGTGCGAAGAGGCTAGAGTGCGCAGATGCTCTCGCAGGGGAGAACAGGTTCCCGCGCCGCAGAAGAAAGAAGAACGAGTTTGATTCGGAGGCGGCGTGCGGTGGAGGCGTCCCCGTTGGCACGAGGGCGTCGCGCTGCGCGGCGCGGCCAGTGATAACTCAGGGCGTCCCACTTCCGACGTCCTCGGACGACGCCGGCGTTTGCTGCCCGGTCGCTGGCCACGCGCACGGCGCGCCGCGCGGGGCGAAACGCAATCGAGGGATGATGACGAATCCCCTCAACCCGGCGGTTGGACTGGGGGAGAGGTAGCTCAAGGCATCAACTGATGGCACTGCAGTCCCTCTGACCCGGAGGTCGTGGTGTTCCAGTCTCAATGATGGCAGGATTTTCGATTGCGTAGCTTGTCAGCTAGGTTGAATTCGATCGCTGTCCGGGGGAGAATTCTAGCAGTCGGCTGCTCCGATCCCTAGTTTTCAGTGGTTTCTCCGATAAATACCAGGCGAATGCCGGAGCAGAACCCTTCCAAACGGGCCACGGACTGCGCGCAATCTTTCCTACTTCTTTTTTGTCCTATCTTCTCCCCATACGGTAACATGCTCTACACAAGCACACATGCCGGGAGACCGGTCGAGAGCTGAGATTTTGACCAGGCTGGGGCGGTGCCCCGCTGAAGGGAGATGCCTAGTTAGGGAAAACTGCGCTGGCCGACGGTAGGTCAGCACCGATTCTCGCGATAGAGGGGGAAAGATCGCCACTACCTGCCGAGCAGAAACGTGCACTACACTTACGAGACTAATGACCCTGGTAGTTGACGTACCCGGAATCACTATAACAATCAATCAATCAACCGATGGTTGGTGAGCCTGCAGGAGAAAGAGAAGGGTGTAACTTTATGCAGTGCTCTCGGGTGTAAGGGCACAGAATAATTGTTTTCACCAGTAACTGAAGCAAATAGATAAATGGAACACAAATGAAATGCATTATATAATAGGACTCAAAACGCTGAAGGTATTAAAGTACTTGGGATAAATATCCCAAATAAAGCAATAGATAATATGATACAAGTAAAATTCAGTGAACCAATAGCCAATGTGACACCTCAATAAAACAATAGACCTATTGATAGAAGTAAAATACAATAAAACAATAAACAATTTGACTTGATTCAATAATTTTCCATTCGATGGCGTGGCTCGAACTTTGTCTCCGCGATTAACGTAAAACATTTTTAATTCTAGCCAACGCAAAATTTTGTACACATTTTGCACTAATTAAAAATGTGGCTTATCTTTGTTCATCACCCTTGCGTAACTGCTATTTAATTACAACATCTGACAGGTTTACTTTATAAATTCATTTGCTTTCGGTGTTCATAAACAAAATACTCGCGTCGGATATAGCAGTATCAATAGCTGTTGACAAACACTGGGCTTCGGTAGACGTTTCAGTCATATTGGCATGCCAACTTAAAAAACATGATGCCCACAACGTAGTCGGCGAGCATTCACATACCACGGGAGCCTAAGCCCCTATTTACGCTTGATTTTGATGGACAATTTGAGAGTACGGATATTAGCGAAGGTGGGCTACAACAGAATATAATATAATCCTACAACAGAAGCCTCGCTCCATGACTCCATTTAACCCTTTGACTGCCACGTATGCTAATCTCAAAATTACGCTGCCAGGTTATTAGTTGCATGCTTCCGCACACGGCTTTGGATCTCAAAGTGGTTTCAGGAAACGTGTACAGCGTTTTCAGAAACGTGTTTCTTCTTTACTCGTAAAATTGTTCTGAGTTTTATTCTTCGTAATTAATATGACAATGCCGTTCTTCAATAATTCAGTATTTTTATTCAATAATTCTAATTTAAAAGCGTTTTATATCAATATTGAATACATCAGATATACTAAATAGTTATTTGTGCACTAAGGGCGTTGTCAGGGATGTTGTAATGGGCGTTGTAAATGATGGAGCGGCTACAAAGCGCCCGAGGGCCTGAGCGCATTAGAATCAGTTAACGCCCGTGTTACATAATTTTATTTTTTACCAAATTTTATTTGTTCGGATTTACTTATTTACTCATTAGCTACCTTGATTCGATTTGTATTTTCACATTTCCTTCCTATAATTCCCTTTTATAATTCTCTCCGTAAGAAAACATGAAGTAGCATCATTCGACTGTTTTCGTATTTTCCTAATAATAACTGTCCTCTCGATCCAGGATAGTTATGCAGTGAATATCGAAATCGTTTATGGCACTGGCATTATTCCCGTAAGCGAAGTGCATGTTTTTGCTCGGGAGATCTTTTTCTCCGCTGGATGGCGAGATCCAGCGCCGACTTACCGTCGACAAGGGGGCTTTTCCCTAACCAGATCTCTCTCACGCAACTGGGCACCGCCCCAACCGCAAACATCTCCACTAGTCTCTTGGCAATAAAAGTAGCAAACAAAACATAAACAAATTAGAAATAGATAGTCAACAATTAGTCAGAATACGATGAACAGCATAACAAATTATGTGATTTAAATAACCAGCTTGATACGAACAGATAAGAATACCTGATTTGAATCACAAATCAGTGATACCAGCGTTCCGTTGTAGCACTTTTGTTAATAAACGGTATTAGCTGATCATGTTAGCTGAACTTAACTAGCAATAAATGTCCACCTATCATTACTCCATTTACAATAGATTCCAAAATCTGTGTGCAAGGATTCCTATTGTGATCAGGAACATGAATTCGTTCCACTTTCATATGAAATTTTGTTATGATTGTTAAATACGAATAAATAATAATTAATAATACAAATTGAACAAGTTTAAAATACGCAATCAACCGAAATCATGCCCAATAATATGTTTTAATTAAAAGTTCACTCACAACACGAACAGTGCCCGGTATCGGGGACCGTGTTAAAGTGTCTTGTCACAACGATTACTTTTCAAGCACTAACAATAAATCACGCACGTGCCTATTGAAAACTGCGTGAGGTACAAGAATGTACAACTTCCGCACTCCAACAGTAATAAATGTAAAAACGATTTTTGATAGGCTCGGTCTCAGAGACCGTGCCACACTAACGGAGGGGAATATAAATAGTGTCGGTTACTAACGAAATACGATAAATCGTCCTTCTTAAATAAACCATTTCTGATAATCAAAAAATATCATTTTAAAATGGAGATACTCGCAACTATGTTTGGTTAATGATAAAATGATTGGTAACACTTTACTGTGCCTTTTTTTTACTAAAGCGAAGTTAAACTGCGTTTCAGTTGCGGCTATTCTGGTCTTAATGTCTCGGTTATTACCATATCATATATGACGTATCATAAAATTACCATTATCATTCATAAAACATTTTCCGGGAATGCACTGAGAATGTATTTGCCTTATTTTCAAATCTGGCCATGGTTATTCAAGACTTTAAAGGAGACTCTTGAACACGCAAACGCTACATTTTTCTATTTTACGAACATAGCACATGTTTCTCTACGTATGTTCATGCAAATGATATAAAATTTGAAGCAGAAGACAGTTACACGTCAACTAACAACCGAATATTCTCATTTTACCGTAAAACTGGATTCACATAACACATTTAAGTTTCAGCCAAAGCTATATTAATGCTATAATAATCGTAAAGAAAATAAACGAAGGTTTAAAAAAACAACCTTAGTGCAAAAAATGAGAATTTGAGATACTAAAAATGTTGCTAGAGCTTCATAGCCTCCATTTGCTGAATGTGTTGTAGTGAACAAAATCATCCCCTATCCGTTGTTATTAGCTCCAAAGTACTTTTGGCCCACTGTGAGCAGCGACCGCGCACTGCTCCAAGGACAGTTCCTTTTCATTCGAGGACAAGCAGAGAATGTAGCAGACGCGGCAGAGTATGAGACGTTGTAGACATAGTCATCAGGATCTGAGTTTACCTTCTCGAAAATTATTAATTTCCAATGCCCACAGAAATTGAAAGAAAGCTGAAAGTAATCCATATTGTTCGTGTTCAACAAAAATCGAACTCATAGAAAAGTCATTTGTTTGTTAAAGAAGAAATATAACAAGACGATTGTTATTTTCGCTCTGCAAAAAACTTCATCAAGAGAGTTCACTTTATTAGATACCGTAAATCACTTTCTCTTTTAGCGCATATTTAACGGTTCTACTTCGAATAAGACCGTTCTCCTGCAAAATGAGAACATAATATAGGTTTATTTTCTTTTTTCAAGAATCTACACGAGGAATTTTTATACAAATAATATGCACTGCATTCCGAATCAGATCAACGTAAAATATGAATAAAACGCTAAACACATTTTTAGTAAAATTGAATGAGAAAAATCCTAGTGATTAAACCAGGTGAATATTTCACCTTAATTGTCACCTTATGAGTCACATATATTTAATAGTCAAATCTATTTATATCCGAAATTTTGAGCAGTGATGCACTCACATTCACAAATATACGAATAATGTTTGCTAATACTCTGTTGTGACGAACATCATTAGATATCTCAGCGGACATTATTATAAAAAAACAACAAATAAAATAAATATTAAATTCAGCATAGATGAAAAATTACCTAAAAGAAAACAAATTCGACGCGGCACTACACTTTTAATCCCCATCCCTAAACAGAAAAATACGGGTTGCACCACTGATTTTGAGCAACCAGATTTCCTCTTCTTTTATCGAGTGCTACGGGTGCTTTTAGGAGCATTTCGGCCCAGTGCGTGGAGCCACCCCGGCCTGCCCCGCTGGCCTACTACGGCGTCGGCGTCGGAGTGCGAACCCGGAACGGCGGTCTGGGCTCCTTCCGCGCGACGCTTTCGCCCCCCCCCGTCCCCCCCCGTCGCCGTTCCCGACCTTGTACGGAAGTGCTCGTTGACCTCTTCCCCAGGCCGCCCTTCCGAGTGCTTTCTGCCATTCGGAGTCGCTGTTCGCTCGTTTGTGGTACGCTCTTTATCGCATAGTGGAGGCACTGTCAGGAATGGCTTTGTGCCTCGCGGGTCGCAACGTCTTCTCAGTGAAACTAAGATAGTGTCGGGTTGAAAATATTTCACGGATTTGTAACATTTCTAACACGTTTCTCTTAATATTGCGGCTCCCTAATGTACTGAATATCCCAACACCTTGGAACTCAAGGTTCCGAATGAATAACAGCTCTTGATATACAAAGTGTCTTCATTCCAATATTTCTTAAAATGGACATAATGTCTGACTAGTATTTCATGCTCTGTAAAGTGTTAAAAAATAATTTCTCCGGCTTGTCTAGCTACTACAAAAGTCACTGTGAAAAGTTATATATTCAATTGTTCTCCACTCCTTCAATCAGCTTTATTTTTTATTTATTCCCAACTGTCATTTAACACCGAGGCTGATGTAGAGGAAATGAAGGGAAACTAATCATTATAATATCAGGTAATTAATGCCCTCGGACACAAAGTGGTCTATGTATTTGGATTTTATGTAGCTATTCCAATGATTAAATCAGAACTACTGAAGGTGTTTACTTTTTTCATTTCTCTGCCATATCATTGAAAGAAGTGATCTCTTGTCCTCCGTAAACCTTATCCGTCATTCAACATGATTTGGAGACATGTCTTGAGAATACTATAAAAACATGTTTTTGTACCCATGCATTTCAACATTTTCTCTCTCCACGTTTTCCTTGAATGTGAACAATTGCAAAGTTCTGCGATGTGCTGAAGTGTCATCAAATAGTTATCTTGCTCTACAATCAATCATTTTCAGGTTCGAATAATCTATGATCTAAGACGTTAATCCTTCTTACGCCTGTAAATCTGTAAACCTGTATAACTGTTTGCTATCAGACATGCATTTGCAAAGTAGTAAGATATTATTGTTACCAATGCCAACTTGTTTTCGATCACTTTGACACTTCCACTCTCATTTTCATTTATATTCCACGTAGCAGAGAAACCTTTTCCGTACTAAAAGTGTTACAGGTTTTACAGAGTCATGAAATCGTGATATATTTTTCATGTTTGTTCTGTGCTCATGCACAAACGCATCTGAGCTAAGTCATCCTCATACGGATAGCTCCTCTCATCCCATTGTAAATCCTTTTCTTAATTAGTAATTCAACTTGGTATCTTTTTGTAGTTCATAATATCAAAATGTTTGCTAATCCGAGAACATCTCTGGCAAAAATACGCAGACCGTTGTAACGAATTGTTTTATGTAATGTAAATATCACATAAGAACTAACACAGTTACAAATGTATTTACTATTTCAAATTTAAGACATGTTATGTACATTTTTTGTCGGAATGCATATGTTTATATTCGTAACAGTAAATTTAATTCAGCATAGTACAGTTTCCGTTTTTTATCAAATATTATATGTATTAATAATTATAGATTTGGGCTCGTACGGAATGATAATAATTATACGGAAAACGATGGAAATAATTTAAATAGTGAGACGACAAACTAATTTTAAACTGAATAAAATAAGTACATCACTTACTTATTATTCATTAATTATGACTTCCAATTTAACTTCCTACTTTATTACCGTATTTCTCTGTAGATTATGATGCCTGTAAGGTGCCTTGAAATGTCCTTGCACAAATGAGGCCACAGCAAAGTTGCAGGAATGGCGTTTTTCACGTCGCCGGCCGCAGACTCGTTCATCTCATTCACAAATCCGCCTGGCGAACCCAAATAGCAGCAGGAGTACTGGAATAATTTTGGACGACTTGACGCCCGCAACCTGTTCCTGGCATTGGCGCTTGCGAGACTTGGCCGCTCCTCGCCGGGAACACCTCCCTTCCATTAGGTCATGGACGTTCGCTGTGTAGTGCCTAGTGTGTGCTTTAGATGTAGAAGAGGTGGCTCAGGGCATCAACTGATGTCACTCCACTGGCTATGACCGCGAGGTTCTTGGATTAGAGTCCCGACGGTGGCAGGATTTTTCGAGTGGTTTCTCGGATCAATAACAGGTGAATTCGGGAGCAGTACCCTAACAAACGGGTCACAGACCGCGCGCGATCTTTCCATCCCATTCCTTGTCCTATCCTACTCCTCACGTACACACACTTACACGTACTACAGAACCATACATGCCGAGAGATCGATCGGGAGCCTAGAGCTTGGCCCGGCTGTGAGGCCGCTGGTGGGAGATACCTGGTTGAGGAAAAACTCGCTAGTCGGCGCCGGATCTCACCATCCAGCGGAGGAAGATCATTGCCACCTCCCTAGAAAAAAACATGCCCCACACTTACGAGAATGATGTCCACAGTTGACGCGTCCAGAATCCGTAATCAAGCAAGCATTTTGTACTGATTCACTTTAATCGGTTTGCATCTCGTTAGTGCGGTGAGAATTGTATTTCGACAGTTTAAAAGTAAATTATCAGGTGGAGTTCCTTCCTTCTGGTGGAGTCACATTCCTTAAATGCAAAGCATTTCAACTGAAAAACGTTTAACACCATACTAACTAATTCCACACCAAAATTGAAGAATCTAAATTATAAAATAGAAATAGAACAATCGATAATCCCACTAAACAATTAAATATTAAATCAAAACAATTTGCTTAATAATGAAAGATAATTCTCTAATTATATACAAAAATATCTCACAACGATCTACCGAACTCAATTAAAACATAATTAAAACAAGAAATAAAACCAGATGACTAAAGATAAAAACCAAAAGTCCTTCACTTAAAAAGAACTCCGTACACTAATATAAAAAAAAGCTATTAAGAATTATCACCTTTCTTACGATGAAATGTCTAATCATTAAGCACACATAATAATACTCTGGCACTTTACTAAACAAATTTTTTAAAAAACTATCAATAATTCTTCATTTAAATACGCCTACAGGCCAGTGCTACGTCCACTTGCCTGTAGTGCTAGCACATCATTTTGCTTAATCGTTCCCACCGCATTCGGCTCTCAATCACCTCGATGTATAAAACAATCAGCCGTCGCTCTAAATTTTAATGTTGTGAACAGAATAAAACTATTTACCCCCGCCAAAACAAAATAAAAAGATCCTCGAACTAAAAAAACTCATTAATGACAAACGTAAAATCTCTTTCAGACAATGCAATAGTCTTATGCAAACATATTATCCGACCTGTTATGACCTATGCGCGTTCGATCTGGTTAAATACCCCAAGAATCAATTTAAAAAATTCCAAAATCCAAAATCAAAATAAATACTTCAGAACAATTACTCAGGCTCCATTTTAGTTTTAAATCTACAGTTGCGCAAAGAATTAAATATTCCACACATAATTCCATTCATCACCAAGATCTCTAGCAAATTCTACCCACAAATCAACCAAAACCACCACCTAGACCAATTCAACCGCATTCCCGTACAAGAATTAATAACAGGTTTCTCATATCAGGGTTGTTATTACATACAGACCGAGTTGGAGAATAACTATGGCGCTTCACGAGCCCCCTTACCCTGAGTAGTTAATTTTAGAATTAAGTTACTTTTTTGGTTAATTTAAGTCACTAAAAATACATATGTAAAAGTACTATAGTACTGATCTATGTAACTTGCAATGTCAATAAAAATAAAATGAAATGAAAGGCAATATGATATTTTTTCACTTAACTTGTCGCTCTCGCCAAAAACGGCTCTCTCAAAGCCTGACCCTACTTATTATCATATCTAAAAATTCGCATTCTATGCTGTGAAGCACCCATTGATGCTAATTGTGAAATACATACGAATCAAATAATAAATAATAAATCTCCTTATTTGTGAAATATCTAAGAATGAAACTCTACTTATGTTGATATTACAATTATATACATATTTTAATTCATTTAATCTTATACTATTATTACTTTCGTGCTTGGGAACGCTATAGCAACTCACATAATATTGATCTGTAAATATGTTACCTATAGTGAAATCTTTATTATCTTGATTCTATTTCGATTTACTTAGGGGATTCGACATACAACATACTGTCTTACCTTATTTATGTGGACGTGAAATCTACATAGAATTGCGATTTGTGGAAGTTCTGTTAATTAAAAATGGTTTCTTGAATTGATGGAAACTAGCTATAATGTATCTGCCTTTTTTCAGATAAATAACTTAAAATTTATTTTAAAATTTGTTTTACATATTTCGATGAGCTTATGAGTCGATCTGAGATTATTTTACTCGAGCACAATAGTTATATTCCCGTACAATAATTAAAGTTAACGATATTCACGCAAATCATTGACTTCTCGGGTGTACTCCGGATCTTCTTTCTTGATGCCATTTGCTGTTCGTATTCATGCCCCTTTTACCGTATTTTCTTCTAATGTTAAAATCTGATGTGGAAAAATGTCACCGAAGTGTTATCAGTTGTTGGTTTCACAAAAAATTATAATAAATTATTATTCGTTCGTGATGCTGTGCCGCATGTAGGTACCTATTGGCGACTGTCTACCCTCAACACCAATTATTGAATACAATCCCCATCTACGGCTCTTTCCTATTATAAATTCCTTTTCGAGTACAAGGTCTATTCAAATTTAACTTAACAGTACCAAAAGTACTTTTTATATATCTACATTACTCTGAAAACATGAAACTCTGAAGAATATTGGAACCAATTATGTGTTATCTACTCCCCTCTAATTGAAACAAAATAACTCCAAACCTAACTGATAATGATCGTACCGCCTAAGGCACACTTACTAGATTAGATTTATTAATAATTCTGGAATTAAGTTTGAGAACTTGGTGGCGGAATACACTAACTTAACATTACAGAACTTAACAACTTTACAAAATCTACAAACTTTACAAATTAACGTGAACATTTCACCGTGCAATCTTTCATAGCAATTCACTTCACCACACTTCACTTACCCGCACTGCGAAACACCGAGCTGTAATGTCTTTCTTTCACACTCTTTTCCCTCAGTTTCATAACGCCAGTACACTGCACATAATTAATAATAATAATAATAATAATAACGATAATAATACTTAATTAAATAGAAGACATAGTTACTTACTCTGAATAATATAAAATATATTTATAACACACGTATCAACATTCAGGAAACTAATTGATTTTTAAATTTGCTCAGGCTTTGAGGAAAGGGATCGAAGATAGTCACGGGTAAACCGTTCCAGTTTCTAATAGTTTGTTTCGCGAATGAATATTTCCCACCGTCCGTTTTCTGAATTGTTGTCTGAATTTTATGCATGTGATCCGCTCAGCTGAAATATGTAGGTTTCCCAAATTGACTTTGAATTTCTCTCCATGCTCGAAGGCCTGTGTACGATTTATACATTGCATAGAGACGTGACTTTAATCTCCCCTTTTCCAGTGACTCCCGTATCCCTTTATTCTTGGTACCCCTGAAAGTAAATTTTGATGCTATTGGCTGAATATTTTCTAGATTCCTTTGCTGCAAAATTCTGGGTTGGTCCCAACATACCGCGCCATATTCTAATATGGGTCGCACTAATGTCATATATGCTAGTTCGTTCGTTCTTACTGTACTCTTTTTCAGTATCCGCATAACAAAATGTAAAGATATCCAGGCTTTCCCTATAACGAAATAGACTTGAATTTCCCAGCTCAAATCACTGTCTAGCTGTATTCTTAAGTATTTGAAAGACGTGACTCGAGGTATAATATTATTGTTCAGTTTGTACGCAGATTCATTGTAACTTCGAAACCTATCAAACGTGATGGACTTGCTCCTTGAATTGTTTATTTCTATGCCGTTTGTTTCTGCCCAGATGTGTAATTTGTCTAAGTCTCGCTGCAAAATATTCTCGACCTTCTCCGAGTTGATAATCCTATAAATTAGGCAATCCTCGGCAAAAAGTCGTACATTTGAAGCTAAATTAGTCAGCAATTTATTCACGAAGGTCAGAAACATGAGTGGTTCGGTGTCACTTCCTTGTGGAATTTCTGACGTGACGTTTCTCGAAGTTGTTAAGTAACTTCCGATTCGGACTTTCTGTCACGAACAAATAAGTCCTTAGATAAATACGTTATTTTGTTTATCTGACGTCATGTTGACAAATGGCGATTGCAATATATATTTTCATGTAGAATAGGGTCAGAGGCCCATGGGTTTGGAAGTCTGGAAAAAACATCTTCTTAACGCCCTATATACAAAAACTACTATTATTGTGGGAGGTATATACCTATAAATAATCTTTAACAATCAAGGAGAAGAGTAGTTTAATCTCTTTCCTAATTATTCGTACACACTGTAATCGGATCTAGATGCGCCAATTGTTGTTGGAATAAGGAAAACATTTTAAACTCATTGCTCGAAATCTAAAATAACTATTAGTAGCCGCCGTGTGTGCAAGAGGAAAAGGAGATCCTCGCCAGCGCCATAGACGGCATTCAATTTCTGCAGAATTAGATTATTTATATATTCATATGTATTTATATTTATAATATATATTTATTTATATATTTATATTTAGTTAGTCTCAACAGCGAATCTTGTATTCATTGTGTTGTGCGGGTTGCATAACGTTCTAATTTTCAACGAGAATTTGTTGTTGTTATTGGTGTTGTTGTTATTATTATTATTTTTGCATTTAATAACCAAGAAGAGAGCGGCCTGGATTCAGAATTGCGAGCAGGTTGCAGTGTGGTCTGTAATCTACGCGAGCAGTGGCTACGGTCAGCAACCGACTCTACAGTTCACCGAGACGTAAAGTCACTAGCTGCACGACTATAGATACTGAAGAAGTGGTGCAGATACACTAGAAAGTGTTCTGATTTGGCGGAGGTACTTACAACAAGAAGGGAGCGTGGTAGGCGTAGTAGAAAGAATGTCCAGAAGCTAGAAGAAAGACGTAAATGTGACATAGAGGCAGGAGGTCTAATAGGGGGCTGGTTAGACGGAAAATACTGGCAGTTGAGAAGCCTGAAGACCTAATTGGAAGTGGCTAAATTAACCTGTTCGCGAGTCGCCGCCGGGCCAGCGGGTCGTCAGCCCGGACCCTGGCCCGGGGCTTGGGGCTTGCGAATTCGGGGCTGCCAGCCAGCGTCGTAAACGCGCGAGAGCGGCTCAGCCCGGCCCCTGGCGCGAGCGCAGTCTCGCGGACTCGCCCACTTTTCGGGTCACCGGACCCGCGAACGCGCACCAACTCGCTCGGCGGCGCTCGAGGACGAACCGGCCCCTCCGCACGGCAAGTTCCTGTTGATGTCGCAATCAGCAGTCGAGCCGGGGACTGGTTCACACGCCGCCATGTTACATCCTGTTGCATCTTCGCGATCTCGTAACATCTGCCGGAACAACTCGACGTAACGATGAACTACTAAGTCATGCTATTTCTTCTCTGCCGTTTTATTCCTCAGTGATATTATTTTTTCTGCAATCCTTTTATTCTTCTAATTAATAGTTTAATTGAATTTTGTCTATGGCTTTTCGCCAACTTATTTTACAGTTTTGTCCCAGAATTATCACTTTTCTCAGTTCACATTTTCTATCAAAATTAAAATTTCTTTAGAGGTTAAATTTGTTTTTGGTTCGTTTACTGCGATTGAAATTATTATATTTTACTTACAATAATTTAATTGCTTTTAATGTGTCTTGAGCCGAAATTTAAAAAAAAATAATTGTTACTTATTCAAATTTTTTGAATAAATATTGTGGTGTATTGTGAAGTATCGCAGAAGGAATACGAAATGATGTGAAGGAAGTGCACCCTACGTTGCATGCATTTCTAAAAGCAAACAAATATAGGTTTTCGGACTGCTTAGCTTTCTGATGATGGAGAATTTTCACATGGTAAGGAAGTGTTTATAATGTTTTGAACGTATACTAGAATACCCAAATATCAGAATCTCGTTTATAAATTGGCACTGTTTGCAGAAATTGAAAGGAAATTGCGCAGACTTCGATCAGAGCCCAAGCTTAAGAGAAACACTGAAATGGACGAATGACTTGATGGAGTGATGAGTATGGAGATAAATGAATGGATTAAGCAATGAGGGTAATGAAAGACATAGGAAGCGGAATACGTGCCTATGATTTTGTTATATACCCATGAATCCGGTAAAAATAAAAAAAGAAAAGATTCGATTTCGATTGAAGAATGAAAATATAAGATTGTGCTATTCCACTTATTCTCAAACTTTGCCTACCAACTGAATTATCACACTCAGTGCGTCTCTGCTTACGGCAAAGTTGACGTCGTACGACATTAAGGATCCAAGGAATAGGCGGCCGCCATTTAATATTTTGTATTACATCTTGGGTTACGAAACAGCAACTTTGTTTTAAATTTTTGGAATGCAAAGTACTGCTGTTCTCTATTAGTACTAACTCTTTTAATGCAGTATTTGTGAAGATGTTTTTGTTTAAGTATTTAATGTATGTAAGTGTCATAAGAAAGTATTTTATTAGTTTTTCTTGAGATGTGTGCGTGATAGAAACGGAAAAACATTTTATGATGTTTTTCAGCAGAATGTTTGCTATTAGTATAAACTATAGTAGTTCTTGTTGCCTCGTGATAATTTTACTCTGTCAGGTGTATTTTTCAGTTCGTATTCCACATGAGAGAAAATTCTCTGCCTTCGCTACTAATTTTAATATTAGTTATTAATGACAGAGGCGTTGAAATAATAATGTATAAGAACTCGATAAAGAGACTGTAGTTGCTTCTATATTACTATTAAAGAGAAAGGGATTGCACCACGGGAAGTGAAGAAGCTAGGGAGGTAGATACGATTCGTATCTTGAGTACATGAAGTATTATTATCATGAGTAATAATTCATTATGTTTTATTTCTTTTGATTTGGTAAAATTCACATTTGTTAAAACATTCTGTTCCGATTTTACGAGAGTTATTATAAGAGTAATTAAAATATTTTTATTCATGGCTGGTGATAAAGATGTTCATTAGCAACATATTATTTACGATTAACAATCATCTCTAAACTGAGGAATAAAATAAATAAAGTATAATATATAATTGAAAAAGTATAATGTAGTACACAAAATTCTGTAGACCACGAAATCTCTGCCGTGTCTAGCTAAAATAAACAATTAACTTGAGTTGAATCAACTTCGGGGTTTGGTATGTTCCCCGTGTGTGAAAAACCTTCGTTTTCTATTTGCTATCGTTTTAGGTCTTACAGGCTATCCTTCATTGGCCGTAGAAGTGTGTCAGTTCAGATTTTCCCTGAAGGTCAGGGACGTCACGACAGGAGTGTCTGCTTGATTCTCCTGAGTATCGGTACTTTGCGGTGAGGATGCTCAAACCCAAGAATTTATTAGTTAGGCTACGAGTGTTACACGTTAGCTCGTATTTCACATATTAAAGATTCAGAAATTACTATTAAGTACAGACCATTTTGAAGTATTATTATATTACAACATGTATTGTGGTTTTAATAATTATTGTGTTAATTTTACTTAAGAACAAAAATCAGTGGCCGCAAATACAGTTAAAATTTTCTTATGAAAATAGCCATCTTTCGCCTTTAATGTTTCCCTTCTTGTTTTTGTTTTATTATTTTTTATCCTGTCTCTTTTTTCTTTCTTAATTTTTATTCAGCGTTCCCTCTATTCTGTGGTCACATAGTTTTTATTTATGAAAAAATTAATACTCGTACATTGCTCCATTCTTACGTGTATGTTCATTTACAATAATTCTGTCACTATCATTGCACCCTTCTCCCGTTGCTCTCTTCTTTTGCTCTTATTATTATTATTATTATTATTATTATTATTATTATTATTATTAATTATTATTATAATCATCACCGTTCTAGCGACCATATTTCCGCCAGCGATGCAAAAGTGCTCAGCCGTGGGTTGCCGGGGACGTGTGGACGCGCGCCTCAACAAACACTAACCGGACACGCGAACTCCGCGGAGAAACGATGTCAAGGAACGTGCGCGGGTGCGTCAACAGCGCCACGCCCCCCCTCCGCCCTGCGCAAACGCGGCGCTACCGCTCGGACGAGGCGGTGGGCGTGGGGCCGGGCGCTAACGCCGTGCGCAAACACAGCTCTGCGCATGCGCACGCGGAAGTTGCGCACGTTTGTTACGATGCCAGATCCCAAGCAGTTTTAGAAGCCCTACTGGAATGGACGAAAGGCTTGATGGACGGGCGAGTATGGAGATGAATGCATGAGGGTAATGAGAGGCAGAGGAAACGGGAGAACCCGGAGAACATCTGTTGCTAACACATTCACACGCCCACACGCGGAAGATGCATTACCAGATTCCAATACTAAGAGACATACTGAAATGGTTGAATGACTTAATAGATAGCTGAGTATAGAGATGACTGAATAAAACATTGAGGGGATGACTGAATGAAGCATGAGAGGAAACGGGAGAACCCCATGAACATCTGTTGCCAACACATACGTACGCACGCATGCGGAAGGCGCGTGTCTGATCCCAAACTTAAGACACATTCTTATATGGACGAAAGGCTTAATGAATAGGTGAGTGTGGATCTGAATGAATGAATGATGAATCATTGAGGGTAATGAGAAACGGGTGAACCCCGAGCACATCTGTCGCGAACACATTCACACGCCCACACGCGGAAGATGCATTACCAGATCCCAATACTAAGAGACATACTGAAATGGATGAATTTCTTGATAGGTAGGGAACTATAGAGATGAATGAATATAGCAATGAGGGTAATGAGAGGCAGAGGAAACAGGAGAACCCCGACATCTGCCGAAAACACATACGTACACATGCATGGGGAAGGTGTAATGTCTGATCCCATGCATAAGAGACATACTTATAAAGACGAATGACTTGATGGAGGGATGAGTATGGATCTGATTGAATGATGAATCATTGAGGGTAAAGTGTTGTGGGAGAAACGGGAGAATCCCGATAAAAACCTGCCAGAACTCATACGCACGCGTTCACGCGATAGGTAGGGTCTTTTTTACGATGCCGGATTCCAAGCTTCAGAGACATATTGCAATGGACTTCGGTACTGGCACGGAGTGGAGTGGACGAATGGAGAAGTATTAATGATGAATCATGAAGTGTAATGAGTTAACTGTAACGGGAGAACCCTGATAAACCTGCTGCGAACACCCGTTGTCCGCCTAAAATGTCTCAACGATCCATGGGAAATTGTGTCTTGACTTGAAAACGACGAAGGATTGAAATTTTTGTACACAGCCGAGGAAGGTGATCGGTCTGAAGTTGATGAGAAAGGACTAATTGACCCACACAGAAGAAATGAGGAGAGTACAGTTGTTATTGAGACGTTGGCAATTGCGTTGCTCGTTGTGGTGAAGACTGGTGCAATCAACTTCATTCTTTAATTTTCACAATCAATAATTTAATTATTATATTAATTTCAAGATTCTTGCCTAGAAGGTTTAAATATTGTATATTATAATACGTAGGTAAATTTGAAGGTTCGCGATACTTTTAACGAAAATATTTTAACGAAAATGCTTGACAATGAGGGTACTTTCATAAGAAATGTAACTTAAGATATTCATAGGGCTGTAACATATACTACATATTTTAGGTGTAATAATTATTATTTGTAAATGTCTGAGTTTATAGTGTGACAGCTTTCACTATAAAATGTGTTTGGTAGTTGTGGAGAAAGAAAGTGTCACTTTCAACACAGACTGTTGTGGCTTGATGCTGATATTTTTTAGTAGAGTTGATTGAGGCGATGGTCTTTGTGATGAAGAGTGGTGGGTGTATGGCAACAAACGCCATTACTTTGTATTTTACTAAAATTACCAAATAACGCATACGTGTTCTCCAATTCTACATGTGTTGGCAACGGTTTTGCATCTATAAATCTTTCAGAATATGCTGAGAATGTAAATATTGCTTCTAGGCTGTCCGGGTGACGCCGCGTCGTTAGCAGATAGGCCATGGCAATATCACGTGTACAATGTAAATATCGATTTGCTTCTATATTTTCCCATTTATAATGTATATTACATAAACGAAAGTCGGACGTTGAAGACTGGAATTCAACATTTCTTAAATCTGGTTCCAATAATGGATATTTGTTGAGTTGCCTTCTTTATTATAGTCGTTCGTGTTCATATACCAGACATTTAATGTCTACAGCTTACATTCGTAAATGCAAAAAAAATATTTAGAAAATTTAGGGTATATTGAGAGAAATACAAAAAAAAAATTGCCAGCCTGTATTACAGTATACCGGAGAAGTAAGAAAGTAAACTGGAGGGCACGTTTAAAGTGTAAACATAATTGTATCAAAGTGTTTTGTAATGCTAATAATCAATTTTGTATGTCAATGAATCAGTGTGTCATTCCACAAAATTATCTAATATCGCTTATTGACTCCTACATCGATGTCTTTGCAGCAACTGTGATCGGGAGGTCTTAGGTTCGAGTCCTGACAGTGGCGATTATGTATCTAGTTAGATAGAATTCAGTCACTGCCTGTAAAAGAATTCTAACGGCCGACTGTTATGTTCGGTAATATTCCTTGGTTTCTGCAATCAACACCAGGAAAATGCCAGAGCAGTATCGTAACAAAGTGATCACGGTCAGCGCACGGTCCTTCCTTCCTTTTCCTTTACCCATCTTTTCCCCTTACACACACTTATACTTACATGCACTGCACCACAACACGTGTCGGGAGCTTAGAGCCTGTCCTGGCAGGGACGTTATCTCGCTGATGGGAACTTAACCTCGCCATCCGATGTATAGGTCGGCCCCCGGCCTCAATATACAACATGAGTACCCCCACTTCTCGCGGTAACAAATTATTGTACTAACTAGACTAATGACCACCGAAGTTGGAGGAGGTCGAGCAAAA